>OX451347.1:46224680-46435296 GCA_949629155.1 Myopa testacea
GAAAATGAGAATAGGTCAATTGTAAATGAGATTTTCCAAGTGTAATTGAGAATAGATCAATTGTAAATGAGATTTTCCAAGTGTAAATGAGAATAGGTCAAGTGTAAATGAGAATAGGTCAATTGTAAATGAGAACAGATCAATTGTAAATGAGAACAAATCAAGTGTAAATGAGATTTTTTTTTTAGTTACGAGTGTATTTAATGAGCTTCCGGTTGAGCTTGTTAATATCCCAAACACAGTAAGAAGAAAAAATCGTCTGAAAAAGCATTTCATTCAATTAGGAATAAATAACTATGGCACCCAATGAAAATTCTAATCTAATTATTCTATTATTATTGAAAATTCTAATTATTATTGTAATTGTATGCATTTTTTTAATTTTTCAATGATTTTGATATTGTAAATCAACGTAAAATGTATATTGAACAATAATTTCTCGTAACATAATTTATGAAAATTATTATTATTATTATTATTTAAAATACTAAATTATTAATTATTAAATAATAATTATTAAATACTAAATGAACAGCATTGAATATATATGTATATTGACCTATTCTCATTTACACTTGATCTGTTCTCATTTACAATTGACCTATTCTCATTTACACTTGACCTATTCTCATTTACACTCGGAAAATCTCATTTACAATTGATCTATTCTCAATTACACTTGGAAAATCTCATTTACAATCGACCTATTCTCATTTTCACTTGGACAATCTCATTTACAATTGACCTATTCTCATTTACACTTGGAAAATCTCATTTACAATTGATCTATTCTCATTTACACTTGACCTATTCTCATTTACACTTGGAAATGGTGTAGTTGAGATAGGTTTTGCAATCTGCTTGCTAATATCCAGGCCATCCAGGCTCATCGTCAGCGACTTCGAAAGAGGCTCCAGAGAATCCTTCACCGCACCTACAACACCAGCAACTCTGAGTACAGACGCGTACTGGCTGAGCTCCGCTGCACCAACACTCTTTTCACACAAGCCACCAACCGTCATAGGAATGATGAGCTCACCAGGAAGCTCAAATTGATAAAGCCTGGTCCTGATGCCTTCAAGCAGATCGGCTACATTACGGGCAAAAAGAACCACCTTCCTGATGTCATCTCTTATGGCGCAATTAAAGCCGCTGCCCCCCAAGACAAGGCCAAAATCCTCGCTGAACATTTTGAAAAAAGTTTCACGGCCAGACCACCTGCTGAACTTCCAGATTTCGTCAACATCGTTGAAACCAAAGCCATGGAAGTGGCGAATTGTGGCTCTGCTGTGACTGCGTTTTCCATCGACAACCCTGCCGATAATCCCACTGCCTCCTCGATCTTCACCACCCCAGCTGACGTTCAGGAATCCCTGCAACTGATCAAGCCAAAAAAATCCTCTGGAAAAGATGGTATCTCCAACTTTGCCCTGAAGCGGCCCCCCTCGCTGGAGATCTTGCTCATGACAATCGTATTCAACAACTGCATGAACAACATTTACTTTCCAACCACTTGGAAAGAAGCCAAAGTCGTCCCCGTCCCAAAAAAATCCGACAGGACATCGGTCTCTGGATACCGTCCTATATCTCTGCTTTGCTGCGTGAGCAAAATCTTCGAAGCGCTGATTCTCCGTCTCATCAACAAGCACTGTGCTGACTGTAAGATCATACCAACAAATCAGCATGGATTCTTGAAGGGCCACTCCACTATTCATCCGCTGGTGCATCTTCACTCTGAAGTCACCAACGGATTGAATAAAAAAGTATGCACACTTGCCTGTCTCCTGGACATCGAAAAGGCTTTCGACAGTGTCTGGATTAGCGGTCTCATCTATAAGCTAACCACCCTTAACTTCAACATCCATCTGGTAAAGCTTGTCCACAACTTTCTGTCCAACAGAGAGTTTTTCGTACAAGTCGCCAGCAGCAAGTCCAGTAGAAAGAAAATCTCAGCAGTTGTGTCACAAGGATCCAAACTTGGCCCCGTTCTTTTCAACATTTACACGTCAGACCAACCTCCCAATGGCCCAGATACAAGCACAATGTTGTATGCCGATGATTCCATCACATTTTCTGCTTCCTTTTCTCCAGAGCTTGCCGCTCGACGCGTTGGTCTCCACATCAATAAGTTGTGGGCATACTACAATAAGTGGGGACTTCACATCAGCTTTGTCAGCCGGTGTAAAGGCGTCATATTATTCCTTCCCGACGGCAGTGTCGTCAAAACTAAAGACAGCTGCAAATATCTGGGAATCCAGTTCAACGAACGCTTCAAGTTCAGAGAACATGCTCTCCAGGTGCTGAAGAAAGCTAATGTCGCCCTTCACATGGTCAACCCTCTACTGAAACGACGCTCAGGACTTAGCAAGCCAACCAAGATGATGCTTTACAAGCAGCGCATACGTCCAGTGATCAGCTACGTGTTTCCCATTTGGTTCATCATCTCGCCTACCATCATGAATCGACTGAATCTATTCGAACGCCAGGTGCTTCGTCACTGCACCGGTATGTGGAGAAGACCGCGGAGTTTGAAAATCTACTCCCAAACGTCGCTGTATGACTCTGCTGACGTAATCCCTATTGACAGCTACTTACTGGAACTCTCAAGGCGGATTCTGCTTAGCATCGAAAATCATCCAGAAGACAACGTAAGAAATCTGCTACTCCACGCTGCGGATACCAGTACCAAGTATCTACATCTCGGTTCGATCCTGCATCCAGGCATCGAAGACAATTTTTATATTAAGGTTAACAATAATCATTACCGTGGGTAGTGTATTATCATTGTCATAGATATGTCTTTCATTATCTTTTTACTTTCACTTACTTTAGTTAGTCATACCTAAGTTTTAAGCCATCATTTGATCTAGTGGGCCCCTATTGTTGAGCCACTTGTTTATTAAATTTCTTTAGTAATAAGATTATTTTAGTCCAAATTATACATAAAATTTTCGATTTTAATAAAAACTTAACCTAAACCACTAACACTCAATATCAAAATGTGCCTGAAAGAAATAACCAAATTTTAACAACCAATACAAATATCGTAACTGATCATGAAAGCAAAGAACAATGACAAAACTCAACTAGAAAACTTCTACAAAAATGAGACAAGTGTACCACAAAATACACAATCAATCAACATCGATTCTGCTACAACCAGCGAGTCTATTAGACAAGACAAAGAGAGTGAAATTATGATTTCGCTTTCTTATGAAGAGATCTTCTCCGTCAACAACACCACGCGATCATCAGCTAAACCACCTGCATCGAAGAACTGTACTAAAAGTACAATTCCTGCAACAACTTCAGCCAATCGGTCCAAATCAGTGGACATGGCAGCACTTTCATCGGAATCCGTGATGTCTGTCGAAGAAAATGAGCCCAATACAATCCAGAAGTTCCCATCTATTGCGGACAGCAATAATAAAGGTATTTTTAGTAAGAATATAAAGACTGTTAATAATAAGGTTAGCAACCAAAACTGTAATATTATTGTTAAGCAAAATAACAAGGCCAAGCCTCCATTAATTATTATTCATGACCTGGCACATAAGTATTTAACTAATAACCTGGCAGTTGTACTGCAGCACAAAAATTTTATACTTAGTTCAATCACCAGGACTGTGATGCATCTCATCATTTACAACATTATTGATTACAAGAAAGTAATAAACTCCCTAAAAGGTATTGAAGCGAAGTTCTTCACGTACACTCCAATTGAGGAAAACCTCACTCTTATGTCATCAAGAAGCTTCCGAACGATTATAACAAGAACTTGAACAATTTAAATCTCTAAACCTTGACATTGAAATAATTAACCTTAGCAAACTAGGCAGGCACTGGATAATTCAGTTAACCAGAAATTCAAATGTAAAAAGCCTACTAAGTGTTAAATATCTCCTTAATTGCGCGATAACATTTGAAAAACTGAAACCCAAAAGCATTACCCAATGCAAAAACTGCCAACGTCATGACCATGTAGCAAGCAATTGCAACATGCCATACAGATGCATGAAATATATGGAAGCACACCTCCCGGGCCAATACAGAGTATCTGCTAAAGAATTAAATACTAACAACAACACTGTACTTAACGCCCAAGGTGAATTCATTCAAACTGCTTTTAAAGGAGTTGCTTGCATCAACTGTGGTCTGGTTGGACATACTGCTAATGCGCCGGTTTGCAAAGTAAGAACCGAATACCTAAATAAATTAAATAACAAAAGAAATGCAATTAATAATGCAAATAAAGACAGAGACCACCTCGCGCAAATATAGGTTTGCATCATTCGATGAAGCTGTCACAGCTAAAGTTTACAGCAAAAATTTTCCTAATTCTCCTATTTCTTCAGGTGTCAAATCCAAATTAATGGTATTGAAAGAAATTGAAAATTTTGCAATATCATATTTAGATGGCAACAGCCATCAACGGCTCCACGAAAGGTTAACGGCTAGTTAACCTTTTACTTAATATCACAAACAAGCGCAATGACTAAAAAGTTAAAATGCTTTCTAATCAATGTCAATTCTATAATTTCCATAGCAAAAAAGCATTACCAACAGCATTTCATAAATCAAAAGAATCCTGACATACTTTTACTAAATGAAACAAAATAAAATTAAACATATCATTAATTTCGGTAATTACACTTTCATTAAACAGTCCTGTCATGCACGTAGACATGACAACGGTAGAACGAAAAACTATCCCACTGCTATCCTAGTAGAAAATGATATACAATTTTCTAAACTTCATTTTAGTAGAAATGAAAATCTTGATTTCTCGGCAGTAACTTTCAATTAGTAAATTTTCATGACTAATTAAAACCACATCACCCTGGTATCGGTTTACAACAGACCATTGGACAACTATTAACCAATGACCTGGACAAAATTATAATTCCATAGACACCAACCTATACAAAATAGCTGGAGACGCCAAACACCAGTCCCCAGTCATGGGGCGACAACACTTATAATAGAAACGGAAACATCCTAAGTGACTGGATAGATAACATTATACATAACCCTTTAATTGAAATTACGAACGAACCGACCCGTGTATCGTTCATTGATTCCTACATAGACATTCTAGTGGCATCTAACTTAACTTACTTTGATTTTAACAACACCAATGGTCTTAGACTACTTAAAGTTCATGACTAAAACTCGGACCATCGGGCAGTTGAATTCAATGTCGTTCTCACCGGCGATATAGATTTTAATAAGCCGTGTTTAAGAAGAGACTACAGTAAAATGAATGTTAAGGTCTTCAACTGTACCCTTGAAAAAGCTTTGGCGACACTACCGACAAACAGGAATGCTAATACTGAGGAAATTGATGTAAACGTATCACTACTCAACTGTGTATTTAATAATGCCATCGATAATGCGGTGCCTTTCTCGTCCATCTTTAAAAAGGCACTTGGATACCTGCCCGAACACATACTCGTGCATATCAGGGCAAAAAAAAGAGCCGGGCGGGCCCTTTTCCGTACCACCAGCCCTGAAAGGGTAAATACAATCAAAAACATGACAACACTCATTAAAATATGAGTTATTAAAATACATAAAAATTTTATGATTTTCAATAAAATTTAATTAATTCATGAACATTCAGAGAACCTACTTGCTGCGTTCTCAGTCATTTTTCGTGTTCGCAGCCTGCTCCTGTCTACCTGTACCATCATCAAATACCTTTTGCTCAAGCCGCTCACGTGACCTCCATAATCTAAACGTCAACCCCTCCAAAAAAGGATACCAACATAAATTTCGCAGCACATTCTCCAGTATCCACTTCGATGGAACCCACTTCAAAGGCAGCTACGCCAATGGAAACTACGACCAAACCAAACAATTCAAATGTTACCCGACAGATGGCAGCCGTAAGGAACTGCTACCGCCAATTATATGTTAAAATTAAAATGTAGCGGATAAATATTTGGAATATTTATTTTTTTTTTATTTGTTTGAAATATATTTGAATATTTCAATAGTTTTTAATATTTTTCACAGATTTGCGCCCTTAGGCCATGACGAAAAAGAAGATCTAAGTGAATCTTCACTGTTAAGTGAACCTTCCCCTCCATAAAAAACTCAAAAAAAGAAAGAACGCAAAAGAAAGCGCACGTGATAATATATGTTTAATATGCAAGATTATTGAACTTTAAAGAACTAGCTCTGGAAACCAAAATACTAAAAGAGCAAGAAAAAAAAACCATACATGAACTAAATTTCGTACGTGGTAGGATAAGTTTAACATTGCTAGGATAACATTGCTTTACAAACTGAAGTCCAGGATATCATTTCGACTAAAAACAACATCAGCTTAGAAGTTGATGCAGACAACTTCTCTGAGACTAAAATCTACACCCCACCCCCATAGAAAGTACTTCGAAGACTGTCGCAGAATCTTCAATCAATCCTATAAAAGTCACACTTGCGCACTGCAAAAACTACATCAGTAGTAACAACCCAGGCAAGTGAAATAACCAAAAGGAACTTCGCAAAATACACCACAATCACAAGTTTTCTATAACTAAAAAGCTTTGCGATAAAATCAGTAAATAATTACTAGGCCACAATAAATTCACTTTTAACATTGTCAACAAAAATGTAATACATATTTCAATTATGTAAACATATAAAAAATACAATTACCATAAAAGATTATGAAATGGTGAAATTATTAAACCTAAATCACCCCGCCAATGTAAAAACTGCAAATGATACTCGCACACTGCTAGCAACTGCAACATGCCATATCGTTGTGTCAAATGTGGCGAGCAGCATGGCCCGGGAAATTGTAAGATTCCCCCAAAGGAGTGTAATAATAACGAAGTCACCTTTGTGGACCCGGGAACGGGAAGAATTATTAAACAGATAGGTACCCAAGTGATATGCATAAACTGCAATTCTATGGGGCATACCGCAAGCTCTAATGTTTGTCCAAAACGAATTGTATTGAATTGTAATAATAACGAAGTCACCTTTGTGCACCCGGAAACGGGAAAAATTATTAAACAGGCTTCGTAAAACAAGTCATTACTCTGTTAATCACGGCGAAAAGAGATACAGAAAAGAACATTTTCTATTGCATTCCACATTATGAGGATTGGAAAAATTGTGCAGCAGATTGGAGCACATATGTGGTGAAATACCACAAAGCGTTAAGTTCATTTTCCTCGGATGAAATTAATGACATTTTCCATAATTTCCATACTTTGCATACACTGATAGTGATGCTGATATCTTTCAAATGGCTTTCTCCGAAGTGGGATCGACTCCGCTACAAGAAAACTCTGCTGAATACTGGCGTGCGTTTCTAGAGTTGCAAAATCGAAATTTTGTGGAGCTGCTTAAAGCTGTACAAGCCCCAAAATCACCATCACGGGAGGCAAAAGTGATTTCATTACCGAAATTTAACCCTGATGGTGTTGGAGCTGATGCTTCCTCTTGGTGTTCGACCGTCGACATGATTTTATCCGAAAATCATCTGGAGGGCAGTGCGCTTGTTATAGCTCTTAGTAAGTCGTTGGAAGGAAGTGCTTCGCATTGGCTACCAGAAATATGTTTCGCTGGAATTACATGGCAGCAATTTAAGGAATTATTTGTGCAACGTTTTAAAGGCATCGAGACTCCGGCTGCTACGCTTGTGAATTTGTTTGGTGGATGCCCAAAGGATGGAGAGTGCCTCTCAGTTTATGGAAGTCGACTGGTGACTACGCTTATGTCCAGGTGGAAGCTAATGAGTGTCGAAGAAATAGCCGTATCGGTCGTACTGGCACACACAGCTCAATTCGACAATAGGTTGCAGCGACTGCTCTTTACAACAAACATAAAAACAAGAAATGAACTGCAGCAGCAACTAAACGCTTTCGCCTACGGTAAAAGAAAAGAAAATACTGCTTTAGAAGCCTTTGTTGGCCCAGATGCTAAGAAGAAATGTCCGCCTCATTTAAAGTGCCACTTTTGCGGGAAAACTGGCCATAAGATTGCAGACTGCCGTATGAGAAAGGAGAAAAGTAAACCTCAACCCAGTAATCAGTTTTCAAGCAACGCATCTGTAGGAAGGGATCGGTCATCGATAATTTGTTTCAAATGTGGAAACAACGGCCATATTTCATCAGTGTGTCCCAAAAGCAGTTGTTCATCATCAAGTAGCAACAATACCTATGTGAAGAGAGTCGACGCTTGTACTGTAGTTGAGCCGAAAGGTATTCTGTCCCAGTCAGGCAAGTCATATTCATTTTGTTTTGACTCAGGCGCAGAGTGTTCATTAATTACAGAATCCATATCAGAGCATTTTTCGGGTAATAGAATTAATAATGTGGTAATTCTGAAGGGTATCGGCGATACCACTGTTTGTAGTATTTTGCAAATATTATGTAATGTTAAAATATGCGAATATTCTTTGGAAGTTTTGTTTCATGTAGTTCTGGATAATTATTTAAAACACAATGTAATGATTGGCCGTGAAATTCTAAGCCAGGGTTTCGGTGTTGTTATCACATCTGATAAATTTAATATTTTTAGAGCTCAAAATGTAAATACTTGCTCCTTGTCTAATAACTATGTAGATTATATTAATGGCAATCCAGAATTAAGTGATAAGTGAAAGAATATTTGAAATGGTTTATAGAAGGAATTCCGCGAAGCCAAGTTAGCACTGGTATGTTAGAAATACGTTTGGCTGATCCGAATAAAACAGTGCAAAAGCGACCTTATAGAATTAGTATAGAGGAACGGGAACTTGTTAGAGAAAAAATAAAGGAGTTAATAGAAGCAAATATCATTCGACCTAGTTGCTCCCCTTTTGCTAGCCCCATGATGCTTGTTAAGAAAAAGAATGGTTCCGATCGTCCTTGTGTGGATTACCGGGAACTAAACGCAAATACAATTTCCGATAAATATCCCCTACCCCTTATATCAGACCAAATCGCTAAACTGCGTGGAGCGAAGTATTTCGCCTGTTTGGATATGGCTAGTGGATTTTATCAAATTCCTGTACATCCGAATTCCATTGAACGCACGGCTTTCGTTACACCGGAGGGACAATATGAATTCTTGGCTATGCCTTTTGGCTTAAAGAATGCGCCTTCAGTTTTCCAACGTGCGGTAATAAAAGCTTTAGGCGAACTGGCCCACTCTTTCGTCATAGTGTATATGGATGACATGGTCATTGCTCAAACAAAAGAGGAAGCGTTTGAGAGATCGCGTTTGGTTCTAGATACGTTAACTAAAGCCGGATTTTCGTTTAATATTACTAAATGCTCCTTTTTAAGGTCTAGTGTTGAATATCTTGGGTATGAAATTAGAGAGGGAGAAATTCGGCCTAACCCACGTAAAGTAGAATCATTAACTGCTTTACCCCCACCTCAATCAGTCACTCAATTAAGGCAATTTATAGGTCTAGCTTCTTATTTCCGGCAATTCGTACCTAGGTTTTCACAATTGATGAAACCCCTTTATTTCCTCACTTCTGAAAGGAATAATTTTTCTTGGAAATTAGAACATGAGCAAATACGAAAGAAAGTTAATTGCATTTTAACCAATAAACCAGTATTAACAATTTTTGACAAAAAATACCCCATAGAGTTGCATGCAGATGCTAGTTCTGATGGCTATGGTGTCATATTATTGCATAAAATCAATAATAAACACCACGTAAAAGAGTATTATAGCAAAAGAACCTCTCCAGCAGAAACAAGGTATCATTCTTATGAGTTAGAGACACTAGCCGTTGTTAACTCGATAAAACATTTTCGCCACTACTTGCAAGGCCGTCAATTTGTGGTATTCACAGACTGTAACTCTTTAAAGGCTTCTCGTACCAAAATTGATCTGACACCAAGAGTTCATAGATGGTGGTCATATTTACAGTCATTCGACTTTAGTGTCGAATACAGAGAAGGAAAGCGTATGGCGCATGCGGACTTCTTTTCCCGCAACCCATTACCCATAAAACCTCATTCGGTTGCTGCGGTTCCTGCAAAGCATATACATTTGACAGATATCACAGATGATTGGCTACTTGCTGAACAGCAGCGAGACCCGGAAACATCTTCTATTGTCTCCAAATTACGTAATAATGAACTTTCGGAGGATCTGGCAGGTACATATGAATTGCGTTCGGGAGCTCTTTACCGGAAAATACAAAGAAATGGTAAGACACGATGCTTGCCTGTGATCCCAAGACCCTTCAGGTGGTCAGTAATAAATCATGTCCACGAATCTGTTATGCATCTGGGTTGGGAGAAAACACTTGATAAGGTATATGATTACTATTGGTTTGACAATATGTCCAAATATGTTCGAAAATTTGTAGATAATTGCATCACTTGCAAATTGTCTAAATCGTCTTCAGGCAAAGTTCAAATGGAGCTATATCCTATTCCCAAAGTTAATATACACCCAGAAAAATGAGAAATGAAACAATTTACTATTTCATATTTGATTATAACATTCGTCATATTCCAAAAATCGTGTTCAAATCGTAGATAAATCGTATTTATTTTAAAAGAAAAAATGTTTATCTCATAAATCGAATAGAAATACTTTCAAAAGAAAGCCATAAAGTATTTATTTAAATATTTGTATATTTATTTACTTTCCCCTTTCGGATTACGTATTCCTTTACCCCCCCCCCATTTGTAAATTTATGCTACTGTAGGTATACAGTATACATATTCATAAGAATTTAGTAGCAGTGTGGCCAATTATTAATATTTGATATTCTCTAAAATTATTTGCTTAAAAATTTGGGTCTTTTTTTAAATAATTCTTATGAATTTCCTTATTAAAAATATCTTAGTACATAAGTAATAAAAACACGTTTGCCACGTTAATTCCCTTGCCAAAATCCGTCTTAGTGTATCTCTGCAGTTTTAAAATTAAACAAAAGCTTAACAATTTTCTTAAAAAGGGCTTAAAAAATAGTTGGCCACCCTGGTATATACACTTTTGTCGCTTGAATTCGTTTTCGTTCGGTTTAGTTCGATGTGAATCTTCAACCATGTAGGTCAAGTTAAAAGAGTTTATTGCAACGTTATATGGATGAAATTATAGTTTTCTCTGAATTGGATCCGTTCCTAGAAGATGAAGATGACTGTCATCTTAAAGAGATTTTAAAGCGTTTTGATCTGGAGTTGATTTTCCCCTTATTGAAGGGTAAGTGAAAAAAATTTTGGTGCAGCTGTAATGCGCAGCGCTTTCATAGTCAGAGAAAAAACTTTTACATTTCGGAGCTCCAAATTTTACGCAGTTGCAGAGATCTGCGCCGAAAATTTTTTGATGTTAAAAGTTGTAAAAAATTATGAAATGCGCAGTGGTTTTTGTATTAAGGGAAATGTGTGATTGCAGTACGATAGTTTTTAGAAATTGCCAGAACGTTGTATTTTTCTTTTAGTTTTGTGTAACTGAAAATTGTAAAATTCACTACGGAAAATAGATGAAATGAAACAAATATAACATTTCATCACACACATCTGATTTGTTAATTTTCGCATTACCGTAGAAAAAGGCATAACATTTCGATCCCTTCAATACCTATCTAAAGACGACATAAAGGACGTCATTAGTGATATCGGGCTAAGGGCCGAATTCAGAGTGAAGTTATTTAATTATAGAAAAGCAGAGGTAAACTATTTAATTTTAAAATAGCAGAGCTGGGACGAAATGATTACTTTGGAATTAAATTACACCCCAATTACAATTACAAATAATTAGGAATTTGGAGTTTTCATTAAATTGCACAAAGCAATGTGCAAAATTGTAATTGTAACTTTGCTGTAATCAGCCTAAAATTCCTAATTACTTGAAATTGTAATTGGTGTGTAATGTCATCAAAAGTCCCAGCTTTGCGAAATAGCAAGTCTTATAAACTTTTGTATTTTTTCAGTTTAGTATAGATGGTGATACTCTGTCCGTGGATTCAAAAGTAACCTCATGGCAACAAAAGGAGACAGTTACGCCAACTCAGACATCTTCAACACCAAGTTTTTCAAGTTTCAGTAAATTGGTAACATGTTATTGCATTTATGATTATCATGACAAATAAAATAATGCATCTGTCTACTATGGTTTTCTTCTTTTTTAGGATGTTACCACTTTGATAACTACCTCAGCAAGAGGTAAAAATATTTGTGAATATTATAAACAACATCATCGATTGGAAAATCTGCATAGAGATCAGATAATTAAATTGATAGTCGAGGACGCAAACTGTAACAATTTTTCCATAAAAACATCTGATTTCCCGGACTTAGTTCGCCAGATTATCAACGTTTTTCCAACAGAAAGTGAAGCTCAGGTAAAAAAGTCAACCAAAGCTAATTTTCTATTCATTTATTTTTCTTTTTATTCTTGTAACAGGATTTCTATTTTATTCCACGTCAAGGTAGAAAGGGACCTAGCGGCAAGCTTTATTCAAAGTATACTAACAGCAGACTAAAACGACCAAAAACCACTCAATCACCTGACTTTACAACGAGTTCTTGTGGAAAACATGATGAATATGAAATCGAAGTCGACTTCTCAATCCTAAATGCGTTAAAGGTAGGCCTGAGCAGGGATTCTTCTGATTGGGGCAGTATATGCGATAGATGGTTGACGTCCTTCCCTTTACGTCGAAAGGATTTTCAAGAGCTGTAAAACAGATAAAAAAATAATAATATGCAAAACGCTATTTGTTCATGGAATGCTGAATCACCGGTTTTTGTAATGGAACTCTAATTACAAACCAAAGTACGGAGCTGTGTGTAATACACACATACACATACACACTGTGTACTACCGAATGAACTTATTTAATTACTTCATTAAAAGATGCTTAATTTATTGGAACTGCGAATTCTCGGAAATCCAATAAATGTCATCGGCGAGTGATACACGGCTCATCAGTATGAGCGCATCACTCACGCTGATTGGCGTCTCCAAGTAGCCACCATTCTCAAGATAACACCAGATAGTCCACAAAGAATTGAAGAAGAAACTGTTTTGGAAGCTGTTGGCTCATCGTGCAACGCCAATGAAAGTGAGGAAATGCTTTTCGACGGAATGGTCGAAGAAATATCTTTGGATATCGTACACCAATCTCACGATGACAGAACTTCAAAGCAGGTAATACTTTTCTTACTTTTCATCGCATATACTCGTACATAGATAATAGGTATATAGATTTTTGTTCAGCGTCACCTTCTGAACCGATTTAGCCAAATCCGTCCGTCTGTCTGTTTGTTGAAGTCACGATCACGGGAGAACCGGTGAAGATATTATAATGAAATTTTGCAGAAATTGTTGTATTCCTTCAAAAAAAACCGGGTGGAATTTTAATTAAAATTGTTTTTTCATATTTTTTAAAATTTTTGAATTATTATTAGGTACACCAGTGAAATGCACAAACTCCAATACAATGGGACACACTGAAAGCTCTAATATTTGTCCAAAACGGATTGAAATAATTAAAAGAATGCAGGAAAGAAAAATCAACAACAACACTTTTAATAAAAAAACAATACAGTTTTATAATACCAAGGAAAGTTTTGCTTCCAAACTTAGGAAGCCAAATTGCCACCATGAAGTTGATAACAACTTAAGTAATAATAAGAGAGACCTCCTTGATACTGAATGTAAAAGATTGTTGGGGAAGAACTTTTCGGATTGCTTTGCGCAGATAAATGAGATACATAGTATTGATAGCGGAGCATAAACTCAAAGTTAAGGACAAAGTACAGTTTAAAGGCTATAACTTTATACGGCAACACAGAGCTGTAGGCAATGGAGGAGGTACTGCTATCTGCATAAAGGAGAATATAAGTTATAAAAGGGTTTTTCCTGATACCATTAATATTGAGCTACTGAGGTGTGGTGTCAGGTTGATGGTAGTAGGTAGTGGTAACAAAACTATACTAGGAGGTGATCTCAATGCTAAGCATACCGATTGGGGCAATTATTTGACGAAAGCTAGTGGAAGAATATTGGCGGGTTGACTGTAAAAAAACATCACTATAAAATTAGTACCAACAAAATTACCCACTAGGGTAGTACCCACAGGCTGTTGTCAAATGTATATTCGACATATATTTAACATCAATATACATAAACATTGAATTTTACAGTGTTCACCCGAACCAGCTAAGAACATGTGATTGCAACTCAGATCATAGTGCAACTCAACTGACATACTTCGTCAGGGTTGACCCAATTGAGATACTTAACTATGACAAAATTGATGCTAGAGGTTTTAATGCAATATTGGAGGATAATAATCTAATGGACACTGGACTTCCCATGAGCAGAATGGTGTCGATAGAGGAAATAGACAACTGCATCCTGAATTTAAATGAAGCAATTCAGTGTTGCTATAGAAGAGTCCACACCAAAGGTCAAATTAAGAAAAAATGTGACAACTCTAAATCGTAAATAGGTCACCATAACTATCAGTTTGGTATTTCAAAAGGCATTTGATACTGCTTGGATGACTGAAATCATTTACAAATAATATAAACCATTTAAATTCGACAGCAGCCTTTGTAGGACAATACTGGATTATATTACTGACCGCACGTCAGCATAAGTCGAGCATAAAACAAATAGAAGCAGGTGTGCCGCAAGACTCCATTCTATCTCCAATTGTATACAACATTTTTATTGTAGACTTACCAGAACCACCAGCGGATATTATAGCACTCATCTACGCGGATGATATCTTATTATTGAGTTCTAGAGACTCAATTAGAAATGCCAATAAGGCAATAAATGATTAATTGCAAGTGCCATCATCGTACTTTTAAATGGAGGCTCAGACTCAATATTGATACATGTAAATGCACCATATTCAAGGGAATTAAAAAAATGTATACCCTAGTTCCAGCAAATTTACACCCAAAATTAATATCAATGGTCAACCAGTCATATACAAAGACTATTAGATATCTAGGTGTTGTTTTGCAGGGTTCATTTAGCTTCAAAAAAGCTAAGTGTATCCTTTGCGCTTATGCAGACATATTACGGAGAGAAAAGGGTATTAGCTTTAATATTAAACTGAATATATATTTATAAATAAATAATTAGACCCATAATTACTAATGGTTTCCCGATATGGTTTAGTATTTCCTCTCACCAAATGGAGATTGAAAGTTTTTGAAAAAAAATTTACTCGGAATATGTACCAATCTACACACGTTTATACGCAATGATCACTTAGTAAAATACTCGAATAATGAAATTTACCATTCATTACATTTCTTCAACTAACGCGTATAGATTCCTGGTTGAATTAACCTTAAAATTTATTTCAAAATTAAAAAATTTAAAAATGTGAAAAACGATTGTACTCTTAGATAAGTACGTATTATGTATGCTAAGAATAGTAATAACTAACCTGATAAAACTTGTAACAAATAGTTGGGAAATAAAATTTGAATTTTGAACATGTTTTCATTATTAGCGTCTTCCTGAGTTGACAATCATCAACTTCCTGAGTTGATACTGACCATCATCGTCAAGAACTGCTTTTTTCCAAAAGCTTGGAAGGAAACCAAAGTGATCGCCATCCACAAAAAAGACAATCACACTAAGGTCACTGGCTTTCGTCCCGGCCCGGATACAACTACAATGCTGTATGTCGATGACTCCATCACGTTTTCCTCGTCCTTTTCACCAGAGATTGCCGCTCGCCGCCTTGGTCTCCACATCAATAAGTTGTGGGAATACTACACCAAGTGGGGACTTCACATCAACTCCGGGAACACAGAATTAATCTGCTTCCGACACCTTCATAAAGCCGTAAGATTCAGACGAAGTTACGCCAGCCGGTGCAGAATATGAACCTACCCCTCCCGGATGGCAGTATCATCCAACCAAAATACAGTTGCAAGTACCTGGGAATTCAGTTCACCCAACGTTTCAAATTCAGAGAGCATGCGCTTCATGTGCTACAGGAAGCCAACTTCGCCCTACACCTGGTCAACCCGTTGCTCAAAAGACGCAGCGGTCTAACCAAATCAACCAAGCTGTTCATCTACAAGCAACTTATTAGACCTGTGATCAGCTACGGGTACCCAATTTGGTTGACCATTTCGCCCACAATCATGACGCTCCTAACACTATTTGAAAGAAAGATCCTTCGCCACTGCTCCGGACTCTGGAGAAGACCAGAGAGCCTGAAGTACTACTCCACCATGACCCTTTACGATGCATCCAACGTACCACAAATATAAACCTTCTTCTTGGACCTCTCCAAACGGATCCTGCATCCTAACCCACTCTGTTGACATTATTAGAAACCTGCTTCATCACCCACCGGATCCCAACAACAAACACCTCGATCCATCGATTCAGACTTTTATTCAAAGGCCAACAATTTCCACTACCGCGGGTAGTGCTTACCCATAATTAATTTCAAGTTACCCTTTCATTAACCCGTTTCTTAAACTAGAATTCAAACCAATACTTTTCTAGTAGTCCCCTATTGTTGTGCCACTTGTATATGTAACTCTTTAGCTATAAGATTATTGGATTTCCATTATTGTATATACATTTATCAATTTTCAATAAAAAATAACTAACTAATCGGACTTGCCAGACAGGCATAATTAATTCTTATGATAATGGCGAAATTAATTCTGATTAATTAATCTCTATTCATCGTGGAATCCTCCTCATCAATCTGCTAATTGCGATTGTTTATATAAGAAACATCCTGAGAAAGATATTGGAATCCAATTTTGAAACATTTAACATGGGTTTAATTGACATCTAATATATAAAAAATTTATTCGAATTTCCAAACAAGTTTTTTTTTCTATTTTTATACCCTACACCTTAAGGTAAGGGTATATTCACTTTGTAACGAAATGTGTAACGCATAGAAATAGAGACGATAGGTATAGAAAAGTATATATATTCTTGATCAGCGTGACCTCCTGAGTCGATTTAGCCATGTCCGTCCGTCTGTCTGTCTGTCTGTTGAAATCACGATCACAGGAGAACCGGTGAAGATATCGTGATGAAATTTTGCATAAACATTGTTTCTTGTGGTGTGCAGGTTGGTATTGAAAATGGGCAAAATCGGTCCACGACCACGCCTATTTTTTATTAAAAATGTGATATCAGCGTTCGTTTTTGAGCTATTACAACAAAATTTCATTCCTGGGTATAGAGTAGCATTATCCGTTAATATGCCAAATATGGTTACACTTTTAGGTTACACAGGCAAAAGAGGGTTATATTGTTAAATATATAAACTTCCTTAATAAAACTTTAGATAACAACTTGTTTTACAAAAAAACATTATTACATGAAAACTGGGTGCGGTCCGCCCACTTTTACACTACATATACAGTATAGCAGTATGAGAACAAGTTTATTACCACGGAAATAAAGTATAAATGAACACAATTATATAACAACTAAGCTAATTATTTTGTTTTGAAAAAGGTAATGACCACGCCTACTATTTATACAGAGTCGTAGCTAGGTTTCATGGAGCCCGGGACGGTTAATCAACTTGTAGCCCCAAAAATTCCTAGAGTTCAATAAGTCAATACTTGATTTCCACAACTGCCGCCCCCGACATTGTGCCGCCCAGAGTGGAACGCCACGGCCGCCCTACCCTACCTTCGGCACTTTTTTCAAAATTTTTAGGTGTAGGGTATCTAAGATTCGGCCAGGCCGAATATAGCTTTACTGGTTCTTTCTTAATTTACAGGTTGAAGAAATTTTTAAATGCAGTTTATGCAATTCAGAATTCCATGACGCAAAGGTTAAAGGTCCACGGCCAATCCCATAATTGGACCACCAAATCAAGAAAAAAAGATGATGTCTCCAGCCTCATAAATCATTTCCTAGAACCCCATCAATGCTGGACCTCTTCCTAGTATCTTCAGATCTATTCAACATTCTTCCTGAGCTTCAAAAGTTCACGTGCTTTGCTCACATTAGTGACTTTGGCCATTGAACTTAACATTCGGCTAAACTCTCGGATATTCGTCATTCAGCCGGCAGTTGAACGCGAGATAAACTGGAACAAGTTTAATTGGTCCCACTTCAAAGCTGCCGTCGAAAATATAATAAAATTAGTCTTCCTTCAACCTCACGCAACCTTCGTAAAGGCAAAATAGATGATGCTATCTCTAATTTCGAAGAAGTTGTGAAAAATGCCATTGAACTTCAAAGAACGCTGATTACAAGCAAAGACAAATTTAGGAACCTTCCTGCGCATATTCAGGCGTTTCACTCTCACAGACAATACCTTCGCAAAAAAATGCAGCGTATTTTTCATCGAACGTTCAATAAATTGAACGAAGAGAACAGGCGAGTGCAGTTCGAATTCAACTGCACCAATGTTATGTTCAGGCAAGCAGTGTTCCACTTCCAAAATGAAGATTTATCCAGGAAACTTAAGGATATAAAGCCTGGTCCTGACGCCTTCAAGAAAAATGGCACCATCGTTAGAAGGAAGAACAAGCTGCATCAACACTGGCCATGCACAAGCAACTGAACCGAAAGACATTGCTGAAGCCTGCGCCGGCCACTTTGAAAAAAGTTTCGCGGACACTCCACCAAGTCAACTTCCTGCCTTCTCCGAATCAGTTGAAAACAAAAACACTGAAAAATCGACAGCATGCGAACACTTCTGGTAACCTTCTCTGTTGATAATTTGGCTGATAATCCTACAAACGATACAATCTTCTCAAGTTCTGTAGACGTTAGCTCTTCTATACAGGGGCTAAACACCAAGAAATCCTCTGGAAAAGACAGTATTTCCAAATTCGTGCTTCGCCGACTTCCTAGCTCGGCCATCCTCCTTCTTACCATCATCTTCAACAATTGATTGAACAACGGCTACTTCCCCAATGCATGGAAGGTAGAAAGAATTGTTCCAGTACCAAAGAAGACCGATCGCTCCAATATCTCCGGCTACCGACCCATCTCGCTGTTGTGTTGTGTGAGCAAATTGTTCGATTTGCTGATATTCAAACAAGTCAACCAGTACTGCATTGACAGAAGCATCATTCCATCTAACCAGATTGGATTCCAAAGCAAAGATTCCACCTTGCATGCCCTGCTATACTTCACAACATCATTACTTCTGGACTGAACAAATGCGAGTGCACGGTAGCTTGTCTTCTGGATATTGAGAAGGCCTTTGACAGCGTCTGGATGTAGATACTCATCTACAAACTTGATTCATTTGGATTTCCTAATCACTTGGTTAAGATTATCTCTGGGTTTCTTACCAACAGGTCTTTCTTCGTCCAAATTGAAAAGGAAAATTCATGTATAAAAAGGATTCCTGACGGCAGCGTAGCTAACAGTTCTTCAGCTACCAAGTATCTTGGTGTCAATTTCACCTCGCTGTTCAAGTTCAACCAGCATGTTTACAACTCGCTGAAGAAGGCTAACTTTGTTCTTCACTTGACGGGTACGGCGGAGGCTGAGTAAGAAGACGAAGCTGCTTATATACAAACAGCTAATCAGGCCCATATTCACTTACGACCCTATATGGTTCACAATCTCTCCGAAAGCAATGAACATTTTGCAGTTATTTGAGAGGAAAGTACTTCGTGGAAGAGACCTGGCTCAGTGAAGTTCTTTTCAAACAACAGCTTGTACGGCGCTGCCAATATTGTGCCTTTGGGCGAACACCTGACGGATTTGGCGAAGATTCTATATTCAAATTTTATGATTTTCAATAAATATTAATTGTATGTAATTGTCGGACTAGCCAGGCATTTGACAGCTTATGGATTTACGGTCTCATATTTAAATTGCTGTGACAGCAGTTTTCTGTCGAACAGGCACTTTTTTGTTCAAGTGGAGAGGAGCTCATCATCCAGGAAGAGAACTCTCGCTGTCGTGCCACAAGGTTTGATTATTTAACATTTTCAACGCGGATCAACCACCAAGCCCCCCTTTGACGAAAACACTTCTGTACGCCGATGACTCAATCACCTATACCACCTCTTTATCACCAGGTATAGCAATAAGCAGAATTGAGGCCCACATTCACCAACTATGGAATTTCTACAAGAAATGGTGTCTCAAAATCAACCCCAGCATCTGAGTTAATTTGCATCCGCAACCCTACCGCACTGCTGGGGAACCGAGGAGCAGTCTTTGTAGAAATCTCAAGCTTCATTTTACGGACGACAGCGTAGTGTCAGCCTCTCAATCAACAAAGTATTTGGGAATACACTTCACGAAACGCTTCAAATTCAATACGCACGCCATGAGCGTATTGAAAAAAGCAAACTTCGCCCTTCATCTGCTCAACCCACTACTTCGAAGACGCTGTAGACTCTGCCAAAACACCAAACTATTGATGTACAAACAGCTGATTCGTCCGATCATTACATACGGATTTCCTATATGGTTCACCATTTCACCAACCCATATGGCAAAGCTGCTGATCTTCGAAAGGAAGATACTTCGCTCATGCATTGGCTTTAGGCGAACTCCCTACTCAGTAAAATACATTAAAAATTCCGAGTTGTACAGTAAAACAAACATAATTCCTATTCAACTTGGCTAGACGCAGTATCATTTGATACGGTATCACTCAGTTCGTCGGAGAGAGAGATGAGGAAGAAAGGGAAAAGTCTACACTCAAGTATTAAGTGTAGAGAATTTTTGATACCAAAATAGTCCCTGCTTCTCTCGGTATCATTTACGCACACAGTTAAGCAGTTGTCAACAGCAACCAAGCTGTCGGCCATAATAAATTCGAACGATTGCAAATGAAGTTGAAAAAATTCTCTTTTTCGGAGAAATTTCGTTTTTGTCCTATTTGCCTTATTTTAATATCAAGTCACGAAAAGTTCAAAAACAATTAATAAAAAAGGGGAAAAGATTAGGCGCTTCTCTAAGTAACCAATGTTGTTGTTGTTTCTGGCGTACATTACAATTAGGAAAACATTAATTAATGGGGAAAAAAGTACTAAAAATCTAAAACTTTATTTTTCATATCATAGTGGTATCTCGTAAAGTTTAACAGATATAGGCCTGGAATTTAGAAACATTAAAGGGCTATAATTCGGGAACTAGACGAGAGCAATACAAATTATTGTTGTTAGGTTCAGCGCCAGAAACAACAACAACATTGGATAGGTCAAGAAGCGCCTGACTTAAGCCGAAAATGCAAATGTTTTAAGTAAAAAAATAGACATATTTAAATAAACATATTCCGTCCATCCTTAAATAGCAGCTATAATCGTATGTGACGGGCCCTAGAATTCTTAAAAACTCTTGAGTGTTTCCACGAACTCTGCGATTCTTCCTCCACTTCTTTACCCAATACGATCGATTCCTTTGCGAATCTTCATCGGCTACAACATAGCATGCAGAAGCTGTTGCCATCGCCGCAACACAAGCTATTTGTGATTCCTCCATTATCAATAAATAATTTAATTATGATTTAATTTAATTTAATTTAATTGAATTTAATTAATTTAATTTAATTAATTTTTAAATAAATGAACTATTTTAAAAAATTTCACAACACAACGATTTCTACTGAACAAGAAAACCAAAGTGAAGCAGGTAATTACCATTGAACTAAAATTTAAACATGGGATTTTTAGAAATCCTATTTTTCCTTTACACATTAATCATAATATAATAAATATGGCAACTACGGCCAACATTGTGATATTTAGTAAATTTCACACATACATTGACATAACAAGTTTACGGCTTTTGCAACTAAATGTGATACCACAGTGTCAAGCCATCGCTGGTATCATCATACCAGTAGTGATATCGTATCAAATGATACTGCGTCTAGCCAAGCTGATTGGCTGTTACATGACTGATCTGGCCAAATGGCTGCTGTTACAGCTTCAGGGCCACCTCAACAACAACCACCACACAACGTTAGCAAAACCAAGTCAGTAATTACCACTAGCTCCTAAACCGATTTTGAAAAAATCAAAGCAATGTTGAAGGACAAGCGCTCGGAATTCAATACCTATAGGCCCAATGAGGACAGGAAGGTTCTTCCAGTACTGAAAGGAATTCACCATTCCTTCGACATCAAGGAAGTTGAGGATGAGCCCAAGAATGAAGGCATTCACGTGATTGCAGTCACACTTTTCAAGAGCAAGAAGCCGGACAAGAACTTCAATCAATTCATCGTGGAAGTCGCCAAGGATTCCATCATATCGTCCATTACCTGCAAGACTCTGCTGCTCAACCAGAAAGTGCGCTGGAAAAAACTGCAGCCCAATGGGATCACCCAGTGTAAAAACTGCCAAGAATTTGAAGATGTTGCCTTCAACTGCGATATGAAGTGCAGCAATAGCCACGCAACAAGGTAATGCCCTCGTACAGTGGAGAACATCAAGGACGACAAGATGTTCTGCGTCAACTGCCAAAAGGAAGGTCATCTTGCCAACTACTTAGGATGCCCCAAATACAAAGAGAAGTTGGCAGTACGTCGAAAACACGCCGAAAAAGAAAGGCACCAGTTCGCCATGCAGTCAGCCTCTCGTGGGATTCAGAAGGGCGTTACCTTCGCCCAGATAGCAGCCAAAACCAACAGGAACTCCGCTTCTCGTCCAACCATACCAACAAAGGAAAATATCGTCAAACAGGTTCCCAAATCAAAATCAAGCCCAACCAATGTTTTCGAAGACACTGAACGGCTCTTCGGAACAGACATTCTGTCACGTCTTCAAAAGCAAGGAATGTCATCCCGAAAAACTACGGGTCCCTCAATGATGAATCGAAAACACTAATTTTGTGTAGACTTATTTGTGAAATATGTTCAATATAAATCGACTGAATATTATTTCCTACAACGTTAATTCTATTTACTCACTTGTAAAACGGGGTTCGCTTAATCTCTTTGTGAGGTCACGGAAGCCCACTATTCATCTTTTACAGGAAACAAACCACACCAAAAGGAACATCTACACACAAAAAAGGATACACCTTTCACCAATCACCAAAGGATGCTGGAAAGAGAGGCACCGCGATCCTCTTAAAGACTCATACTCATGCACATCAGCTACATTCTCCGGAAGTCATGGATCCGAGGCCACCGCTGTGAGTATTCACCTAGACAGTAGTGCATAAAAACTATCGATAGTACTATCGGCACTATCGATGGTTTATGACTATCGTTACTATCGATGGTAAAAAAAACTATCGATAGTTCTGATTTAAGCAAGTAAATTGTAGGAGAACTCCCATGCTCTTAAGCATGTGATTGTGTTGCCTACATAGGTGTTATTAAAATAGTAATTCCATTGCGCTTTGAACAGACCCAAACTATAAGCAGCTGATTTCGAATGTTGTGCTTCTGATAGAATAGATAACACTTTGAAACAGAGATGGATAAATTTATCATAAAGAAATCAAAAGGTACTTATTTCTAATAAAATATGCATATGCAATTAAAGCTTTACATTTCTGTTTTAAGCAGATCGTTCTGCAAGTGGCACGAAAAGGGTAGTTCCTCATATTCGGAATCAGAGGAAGAAACCAATCGTAAGGCTGGAACAAAACATAAAAAAAAAAATATCTGCTGTGTGGAACTATTTCAAAAAATCATCTGACAAGAAAATTGCCAAGTGTTTGAATTGTGGAAAAGAATACAAGACAAGCGGAAATACTTCGAATCTTAAAGATCACTTGCAACGATTTCATCCAGAGCTTGATCGAGCTCCAGCTATTGACGATTGTTCTGCAGAAGAAATCCAAGGTAGTACTTCAAGCAGCGCACGATCAAGTATGAAATCGTTGCCATCATACTTCATTAGGACAATCGAATACGATGAAAATAGTCAAAAAAGGAAAGATTTAAACAATGCATTAGCGCTAATGATTGCTACTGATATGCAACCTTTTTCTATTGTGGAAGATGATGGTTTCCGACGTTTTGTGAAAATTCTTGATCCACGCTATGTATTGCCCAGCAAAGTGACTTTAAAAAACGTTTATTTGAAGCAACTATTTCATAGTGCCAAGGTAAAATTAATTGAAATTTTAACTGCTACAAAATATGTAAGTATCACTTGTGATTGTTGGACCTCCTGTGCAAATGAAAATTATCTAACTGTAACGTGTCATTTTATCGAAAATGACTTTGCATTGAAAACAGCAGTTCTTTCAACGAAAAAACTTTGTGATTTAACAAACCACAGTTCAGCAAATATAGCAACTACATTAAGTAGTATACTCAATGAATGGTCTATAAAAGACAAAATTTCGTGCATTGTAACTGATAACGCAAGTAATATGATAAAAGCTTGCGATATACTAAAAAAAGAGCGCCTTTAGTGCTTCGCCCATACATTGAATTTGGTAGTGCAAGACGCTATAAAAGATAAAGATGGCACTTTTCTTAAACTTTTGTCTAAATGCAAGGAGATTGTTAATTTTTTCAAACGAAGCACTATTGCAAACGAAAAATTTAAGGCTGCCCAAAAGGGGCAACCTTTAAGTTTAATCCAGGAAGTTCCTACAAGATGGAATAGTACCTATTTGATGATTAGCAGGATCGTGGCAACAAAAGATTGCATATCGAAAGTTTTGTTATCAACAGTCAAAGCGCCACCAACATTTTCTGCGGAAGAAATAATTATACTGCTTGAAGTAGAAAAATTGCTTGGCATATTTCAACAAGCCACTGAACAAACCTCTGCAAGTAAATACGTAACAATATCGCTTATTATTCCAATAGTATTTGGTATTCATAAAAAGCTCACAGATATCCAATGCCAGATTGTTACTCTAGAAGCAAAGAAAATTCGTGAGCAATTGATCGAATCAGTAGAAAAAAGACTGTTTCCATACGAGTTGCAAAAAGAAACTAGCGTTGCAACTCTATTAGATCCGAGATTTAAAAAAGAAGGGTTTTGCTTACAAGTTAATGCTGAAAGGGCATTGTCTCTTCTTAAAGACGATTTAAGTCTTACTGAGTCCTTACAACGAGTTGATACGCAAACTTTAGCACACGATACTCGTATGCACAATCCATCGCAGACTAATTGGTTTTTTGATTTTTTGGAAAGCCGACTGACCGAAAAGCGTAGCTCGACTAAGAGTTTTAGAGAGATCCTGGAAGATCAATATATAGATAAACCGAACATGTCACACGATACAGATCCGTTGCTGTTTTGGAAGGTAAATGTTATTCAAACAAAACAAAAAAATGTATATTTCATTCCAAATGTTTCTGCAGGCCAATACATTACAGTTGGACGACATGACGAATTGTGTCCACAAATTTCTATGCATACCAGCAACATCGGTCGAATCAGAACGCTTATTTAGCAAAGCAGGTCAGCTAATATCTAAACGTAGAGCTGCATTAAAAGAAAAACATGTCGACATGCTACTCTTTTTGAATAAAAATCAATGGCTTTTGAAATAAAAATACATGTTTAATATTTTTTCTGTATTTTGTAATCGATGTTATTAAAAAACCATTTCTTAATAAAATATCTATATATAATATCTTCTCTTACAACAAAGAATAGCTCAAAATCGTTTGAAAATTTGTTTTTAAAAAGTTACTAATACTATCGATAGTACTATCGACACTATCGATGGGGAGCTGGTAAACTATCGCAAACTATCGATGGCGTCGACTATCAATAGTTTTTCGGCACTACTAGACAGAGGTGAAACACTCCTGTTGATATCACTATACTAGAAAAGGCAGAATTATTCGTCGGATACTTCGAAAAGTGTTTCATGGACAGACCGCCCAACAACCTTTCTGATTTCGCCCATTGCGTCTAAGAAAAAGTTCTTGAAATCGAAACCATGGATAGCCACATCACCACATTTTTCCAGAGTATTTACCCGATAATCTCTTCGAAGGACAAGAAGAAGAGGATATACCAGAATTAGAAACTGATGAAGTATCCAATGGGATTTTATTAAATGCACTACCATCTGGTTCAAAAAACCAGAAACCCACGAGAGCCGAAATAAAATGGAAAAATAAAAATCTATTTTTGAATGAGGCTCAACAAAGTTTTAGAGGAAATGAAAGTATGCCAAATGCAAAATGCCAAATGTTTTCAACATTACTTTTCTGATGATTTATTACAAAAAATTGTTAGCGACTCAAATTTGTATAACTAATAACTAATTTGTATAACTGTAACTAATCCACTACACATTTCTGTCATTGAGCTTAGACGGTATATCAGTATTATTATTTATGTCTCTCGTACATCTACCGAGCACTCGCCATTATTGGGCACCAAATATTGGAATGCACATAATAGCAAATAGTAAAACAGTAAATAGATTTGAGAAAATTCGCGGGTATTTGCATTTCAGAATAAAATAAGACCATCATAACTAATTTGAATACACAAAATCGAACAGTACCATTCGAAACTCAACATTCAGTTGATTTAAACTATATGTTCTTTGTGGTGTAAGTGGATACGCTTATAACTTCGAAGTCTATTCGGGCCAAGAAAATGATGACAGACAAAGTAGCAGTAGCTTCTGCTAAAGTAGTGGTTCGATTATCAAGAACTATACCTAGAAACCAAAATTACAGATTATATTTTGACAATTATATGTTTCAAGAAAGGAAGTACCAATATCACAGGTACCTCCTAAGAGAAGAAAAATCTCTCAATGTGGTCATTCGTGGGCTTAAAGGGCTCACCTCCGAACATGATGTCAACCATGATCCAAGGCATTTTTCCTGCTAACCAGCAATGATTAGTCGGGACCACATCTCCATTCTAACTTGGAATGCAAATTCCATAGCTCAAAAGAAATATGAATACAATTTCTTTATGACAACTCGATAGACATCCTACTTGTTCATGAAACCTGGCTGAAACTAGGATATATTTTCACCATCCCTAATTACAAACTTTACAGAAACGATAGACTAGATAGGAACGCAGGAGGGACAACTATTCTAATAAAACATTCAATCCCACATGACCTAGTCCCTACCCTAAGCTTGCATGGTCTGGAAGCCACTTTAATTAAAATAACCTTAGATCCCCACCCAATTTTCATTATTTTAGCCTATGAACCCCCCAACGTTAGAAACTTTGAGAATGATGTCTCACAACTTTTCCTACAAAACGGGCCAACCCTCCTAGCAGACGACTTAAACGCTTACCACCGTTTCTGGGGAGACAGTAGCACCAACGCTGCTGGCACAAGACCTGAAAAATTCATTACAACCAACAACCTGAACGCCCTCATACGCAACGAACCGACACATTTCGGCCCTCGAAGCCAATATATCCTCGACATCGGGATAATAAAGGACTTCGAATAGCATATCAGCATTAATGTTATAGACGAACTTAATTCTGACCATTGAATTTAATTGAATTGAAAAAACAGTTCTCTTCATAATAAGCAACACCTATCTGTCGACGCCCCTAGAATGGCTAAAACCACAAACTTGCGCGCCTTCCGCGAAGGATTAGCCACGGAAAACGCTCTCGCCCAGCCAAACAGTCTGTCCGAAGTTGAATCCGCCATTCAATCCTTAACGGAAAAAATAAGAACTGCTTCAGAGAACAATTCGCGAACGAGACAGATCGAAAGCCACAACCATTATTACCTACCCAATGATATTAAAACCGATTTTCCGAAACGAAACAGGTTAAGAAAGCGCGCTAGAGAGACTACAAACCCAGCCTTAAGACGAAAAACCAACCGCCTGAAAAATCAAATTAAAAAAGACATCAACTACTTCGTCAATAGCAAGTGGGGAGAGTTCATGTCCTCTCTAGAACCAGGCGACGACTTCTGAGAATGACCAAATACTTCAGATACAAAAAATCCAACGCACCGCCCATTCATGGACCAAATGGCATGCAATACGACAAAGCGGGACAAGCTGAAGCATTTGCTGGCACTATGGAGCTACAGTTCCAAGAAAACCCCTCCTCCGACGATGACGAAGATGACAACGACAGCGACGACTTAACATCAAACAACAGCGGGATAAGACACACGACGAACGAAATTCTTCGACTTTCAGACCCCCACATCCAGACAACAGACTTCGAGGAAGTCAAATTTCAAGTAGCCAAATTAAAAAACCAAAAATCTCCAGGAGATGAAAAAATTTCGAACCTATCTATCAAAAACCTTCCTGACAACATCCTCACAGACCTAGTGACAATTATTAATTCTATCTTCTACCTCAGAAAATACCCTTCATCATGGAAATTAGCAATAATCACCATGATTCCCAAGCCCAAACAAGACCTGACATTCCCACAGAACTGGAGGCCAATCAGCCTCATCCCCTCCTTAGCAAAAACAATAGAAAACCTCCTACTCACGCGCCTTAGAGTAGTAGCCGAAGAGAAAAAACTCATCCCCCCCCCCAAACAATTTGGCTTCCAGCCACTTCTATCAACCGAACTACAACTAGCTCGAGTTGTCCAACATATTAGAGATGGCCTAAACAGAAGTGCATCTACAGGGATGATCATGTTCGACATTGCCAAAGCTTTTGACAAAGTTTGGCATGCCAGATTGATCTTCAAACTTCACAAATTTCATATCGCAATTCCTCTCATCCAACTGATGGCTCCTTCTTTCGTGACAGAAAACACTCGACACACTCTCTGGCTTCACACCCGACACACTCTCTGGCAGGACGACGTTTGTTCTCATCAAGGATTTGCCATTGCTGAATGGCGCGATGATCACAGCCACGTACAATCACTTGCTGTCGTCGCACAGCCGGAGAAATCTTTTCGCAGGACCCCATCGATGCTCGACTCTTCTTGGCTTCCTCAAATCTAATTAGCATCCTTCCTGAGCTCCAGAATTACACGTGTGGCGCACACATAAGTGATTTCGATCACCTGGACATTGAACTAATTCGTCTCAACACTCCCATTTTTGGTACTCTGCCGGTAGCTGATCGCAAGATCAACTGGCGAAAGATAAACTGGTCGCTCTTCAAAACTTCCGTGGAAAACGAAATAAGTCTGCCTTCAAGCTCTCGTAATCTGGACAACTTTGAAATAGATGACGCCATCCACAAATTTGAAGCAACAGTAAGGATATCTATTGAGCAGCAAAGACGCCGATCAAAAAAAGATAAGTTCAGAAACCTTCCTGCTCATATTCTGGCAATTCAAGCACATAAGCAACTACTTCGCAAAAAAAAACTGCAGCGAATTTTTCACAGAACATACAACAGGTTGAACGACGACTACAGGCGTGTGCAGTCCGAACTCAATTGCACAAACGTAATGTTCAAGCAGGTCGTGAACCACTACCAAAATGAAAATCTAAGCAGAAGACTACAGGATATAAAACCGGTTTCAGACGCCTTCCGAAAAATTGGCTTCATCCTTGATAAGAAAAACAAGCTTCCTGAAAATATCAGCAACGGAAATCAAATAGTTTCTGAACCAAGTGACAAAGCTGAAGCTTTCGCCGAGTACTTTGGAAAAAGTTTTGTTTCAACTCCTCCAAATCACATTTCGTCTTTTGTCCAATCAAACAAATTTACCGAAATCGACAACATGTGTACCGCTCTGGTAACATTTTCGGACGTTAACAAATCTTCTAATCCCTTGGGTGGGGGAATCTTCTCAAACTATGGTGAAGTGAGCTCTACCATTCAGGAGCTAAATAGCAAGAAATCCTCTGGTAAAAGATTATATTTCCAACTATTTTCTGCCACGACTCCCAAATTTGGCTACCCTACCATTATCTTTAATAATTGTCTGAACAATGGATATTTTCCGAATTCTTTCTCAAACAACCAGTTTGGCTTCCAAAGCAAGCGATCTACCCTGCACGCGCTGCTAAAGCTACACAACTCTGTCACCACTGCCCTCAACAAATTTGAGTGCACAGTTGCTTGTTTCTTAGATATTCAGAAGGCCTTTGACAGCGTTTGGATAAAAGGTCTCATCTTTAAGCTGGCCTCTTTGGGATTCCCTAGTCATCTGGTAAGGTGATCTCTGGATTCCTCTCCAACAGAACTTTCTACGTTCAAATAGAGAAGGCAAATTCTTCAATGAATAGGATTTCAGCTGGAGTCCCACAAGGATCAAGAGTTGGCCCTATTCTCTTCAATATATTTACTTCTGGCCAACAAGTCAACTCGCCTCACACCTCAACACTCCTTTATGCTGATGACTCAATTACCTTCTCCTCTTCCTTATCACCTGAGTTGGCTGCCAGTAGAGTTGAAGCCCACATCGAGAAACTTTGGTTTTATTATGCAAAATGGGGTCTTAAAATCAACGCCTACAAGACCGAACTGGTCGGCTTCCGCAACTCGACGACTTGTTCACGAAATCGCAGAATAAGATCTGGCTTTTCTGAACGATGCAGAGCTCTTACTATTTCGCTTCCAAGCGGTAGTTTAATCAACACCACGCCGGCAACTAAATATCATGGTATCCATTTTTCCTTGCTTTTCATGTTGAACAAGCATGTATACTACTGCTTGAAGAAGGGCAACTTTGCTCTGCTTCTGACGGGCCATCTCCTGAGAAGACGTAATGGACTGAGTAAAGGTACGAAGCTGCTAATCGACAAACAGCTAATCAGGCCCATCTTTACTTACGGCTTTCCTATTTGGTTCACAATTTCTCCGAAAGCAATGAACTTGTTGCAGTTATATGAGAGGAAAATACTTCGCCACTGAACTGGGCTGTGGAAGAGACCTGGCTCAGTTAAGTTCTTCTCAAACAAGAGCTTGTACGACTCTGCCAATATTGTGCCTTTGGGCGAACACCAAACGGATTTAGCGAAACGTCTGCTGCTGTGTGGAGCAGCATCCTGATGAAGTCATTCGGAACGTCCTTTTTCATGAAAGTGTATCCAGCCTCAGGTATATGGATTCTTTGGCCATACGTAACATCGACGCAAACTTCTACAAAGTGCGGAGCAGCTGTCACCACAGTGGATGATACTTCATTATTTCACTATTTTTCTTTTTTCCTTTTTTATTTATTGATTTTTATTCCACCCTATAATTGATATTTTAATACTATAATACACACATAATTTACTAATATCACCTAAATTGTTTACACAGTAAACAACTAAATCTAACACTGTTTTCTGCTGAGCCCCAACTTCTTGGCCAACTATTCTTAATTCTTAGCCATAACTTTAATTTGTTACCACAATTGTATATACATAGCAAACGTTTATCAATAAAAATACTTACTTTGTAACGAAGGAATTTTGTGAAAAATTCCGACATACATACGTACATGCATGCAACGTATACCAAGAGAGTAAACAAGCGAGAATAAAACACATGAGAGTAAAGAAGCACGAAGGTAAAACACATGAAAGTAAACAAACTAGAGTAAAACACACGAGAGTAACCAAGCACGAGTGGTAACACATGATAGTAAACAAACGAGAGTAAAACACATGGGTAGCGAGCTCACGCACACAAGGAATGGAACGGTGAGCATGAACCGAGGTTAGCTGCCGAAGCAGAATCGAACCCACGATGACTTGGTGATAGACTACAGAACGAATCGGACGCGCGATCTTCACAGGTAACAACAGCGGTGTAAGCAAGAAAACAAACAGAAGACTACGACATTAGTGAGTACAAATATTTTGTTATTTGAATATCAGTGACAAGCGTATTAATGCCGCGCGAGTTTAATATATATTGTGGACTATACTGACATTGCGTGGCTATCCCAGGGTGTCAGGTATAGTAGTCGGCGCGTGGTTATCCCAGGCCGTATTAGGTTATTATTAGGTTATCCCTACCATATATATTCGTGGTAGATTTTGACAGGACGACACCGATAACACTAAGGTTTCCTATGCAATTTTTTTTATAAAGAGTAAGTTTTTCTTTATTTTATATAAAGAGTAAGTTTTGTTCGAGTAATGGCCAAAAATCATGCTTGCCTTTAGCATAATTTAGGTGAAAAATATATAAATATGGTTGAAAGTTTGTGGGATGTACTTCACATTCATTATTATATCCGCTTCATGTCTGCTCAATGCTCTACGTGATGGCATTAATGGGATGAATGGATGAAAGAAGTATGACCGATAATATAGACATTTTATATTGTGAAATTAATTTGTTTGAAACTAATTTGTTTAATTAAGATCTAGTAATAGTAATGCAAATTTCTCTCAATGTTCAATATGAAAAAGTAAATATCACAACTGTAGAAAATAAATTTTTTGAAAAATAATAAATGAAACCACGAATCATGTGTTCATGTCAAATTTCCCTCAATACAATTGGAATTTGGATTGAAATTTTTTCAGCAAGGAAAAATAGCAGACATTTGGTTTTCCGCCCGGATAAAATTAATTTCGCGTGTGTAATTTCGATTGTGAATTTGATTTTACCTGTGCGTGTGAACATTTAGTGCTTGTCAACAGCGACATTTAGTGCTTGTGATTTTTAGCGCTGCGATTGCACCAATTAAAATTGGTATTAAATAAAATAATGTGTCGTCAAATACACATGCAATTTCAATTGATATGGGATACAACGAAACGCTTCTTATAATCTCCATCTATTTTCGCCCTAACGGCTCCAAGAACGACAAAAAGAGAGACCTGACTAGGATCCACCAGTTTTCCAACTAACACACCTATAGCCTTATTGGAGGGGACTTCAACGCTCGACACACTCTCTGGCAGGACGATGTTTGTTCTCATCAAGGATTTGCCATTGCTGAATGGCTCGATGATCACAGCCACGTGCATTCACTTGCCGTCGTCGCACAACTGGAGAAATCTTTTCGCAGGACCCCATCGATGCTCGACTCTTCTTGGCTTCCTCAAATCTAATTAGCATCCATCCTGATCTCCAGAATTACACATGTGGCGCACACATAAGTGATTTCGATCACCTGGCCATTGAACTAATTATTCGTCTCAACACTCCCATTTTTGGCACTCTGTCGGTAGCTGATCGCGAGATCAACTGGCAAAAGATAAACTGGTCGCTCTTCAAAACTTCTGTGGAAAACGAAATAAGTCTGCCTTCAAGCTCTCGTAATCTGGACAACTTTGAAATAGATGACGCCATCCACAAATTTGAAGCAACAGTAAGGATATCTATTGAGCAGCAAAGACGCAGATCAAAAGAAAAGATAAGTTCAGAAACCTTCCTGCTCATATTCTGGCAATTCAAGCACTTAAGCAACTCCTTCGCAAAAAACTGCAGCGAATTTTTCACAGAACATACAACAGGTTGAACGACGACTACAGGCGTGTGCAGTCCGAACTCAATTGCACAATCGTAATGTTCAAGCAGGTCGTGAACCACTACCAAAATGAAAATCTAAGCAGATGACTACAGGATATAAAACCCGGTTGAGACGCCTTCCGGAAAATTGGCTTCATCCTTGATAAGAAAAACAAGCTTCCTGAAAATATCAGCAACGGAAATCAAATAGTTTCTGAACCAAGTGACAAAGCTGAAGCTTTCGCCGAGCACTTTGGAAAAAGTTTTGTTTCAACTCCTCCAAATCACATGCCGTCTTTTGTCCAATCAAACAAATTTACCGAAATCGACAACATGTGTACTGCTCTGGTAACATTTTCTGACGTAACAAATCTTCTAATCCCATGGGCGACGGAATTTTCTCAAGCTTTGAAGAGTTGAGCTCTACCATACAGGAGCTAAATAGCAAGAAATCCTCTGGTAAAGATTATATATCTAACTATTTTCTGCGACCACTCCCAAATTTGGCTATCCTACTACTGACCATCATATTTACCAATTGTCTGAACAATGGCTATTTTCCTAATTCTTGGAAGGTTGCGAGAATTGTTCCAGTTCCGAAGAAATCTGATCGTTCCTGTGTCTCCGACCATCGACCCATCGCTCTGCAGTGCTGTGTGGGCAAACTCTTTGAATCTCTGATACTGAAACAGGTTAACCAGCACTGCGTTGATAGAGGCATCATCCCAAACAACCAGCTCGGCTTCCAAAACAAGCGATCCACCCTGCTCGCGCTGCTAAAGCTACACAATTCTTTGGTTTTATTATGCAAAATGGGGTCTAAAAATCAACGCCAACAAGACCGAACTGGTCTGCTTCCGCAAATCGACGACTTGTTCACGAAATCGCAGACACACACGTATGTCAAGAGACAGGTGCGGCGCACAATCCAGTGAGCAACACAACTAAGAAACAACAAAAAACCAAACTTTCACCTGCGCGCCAAATATTGTTCGTCACTATAGGCGGCAAAATAGACGCTCAAGTGAAAAAAAAAAAAAGTAAATAGAAGTGTTGCGTGACGAAGTGAAGGTGAAAAGCAAAATCACCCAACATAACGCAAACATTTAAACAAACAATAACAAAATTCCTATTTTCGCGCAAAAGACGCTACAAGTTCTAAAAGTGAAAACACGCACAGAAAAAAAAACATCACAAAACGAAAAACACTATATAATAACAGTGCAAAACAAACAAAAACAGTGAAGAAAACAAGGAGAACCAAAGTGTACAAAAGTGACATCACGAATCCTGCAACCTGCCTACTCAGCGGCACAACATCGCCAAAGAACACAACTACAGCGAAACAACAACATTGGTAAGTCTGGTCGTGTGCAAGTAATAACTAATAACTAAAATATAAATAAAAATGGACAACAAAAAGAAACAGGACAGTCAAGAACAGGACATGGACTATGAAAGTGAAGGAGAATCTTTTATCTCATCCCATGCCTCGGATTCTGATGTCGAATCCAACAACGACGAACACGACGCCCATTCCAACACCAACGATCCCAATTTATTAGAACTGTACGCAAACGAAAACAAGAACCTCAAACTCCAACTAAACAGACTCACAGAAACTATGAACAAACAGCAAGAAACCATTAAAAGCCTGGAAGAACGAATCAGAAAACTAACTGACGCCTTAACGAAAGACAAAATTCCGAACCAACCAGATAATAAAAAAAGAAAATCAATCTCCTCTGATGAAGAAACGCCAAAGAAGAAAGGCGCCCAACCCAACCACAATCTCTCCATCCTTCGCCTTACCGGCCTCCACTTTGTCAAACGACGCATCACCTGCCTTCTCCAAAAAATCTTCAAACGATTTTCCCCAGCTAGAAACTAAAGACAAAAACCCAAAACATCGTAAAGAATCCCCCACAACTTCCACAAACACACCAATTCCCATGGAACAAGCTGAAAAGTCTGTCCCCATCATTTTACGCGAAGCAGAAAGATGGTCCGAAGTTGCCAAACAACTAAACCACCAAGATATTAAATGTACCCAAGCAAAAAGGATCCATATAATCCCTGCAACTCCCTCAGACCACAGGAAAACTATCAGAATGTTTCAGGATAGGAAATACCAAAGCCACACATACCTCCTAAGAGAAGAAAAATCTCTCAATGTGATCATTCGTGGTCTTAAAGGGCTCACCCCCGAAGAAATAAAATAAGATACTTATTACTTAAAAGTATCTTATAATAAGATACTCTACTTAAAAACTAGAAGCAACCCCGCGAGCCTGATCAAAATCCTACTTCCAAGAGAAGAGAAGAATATATATAACATCAAGAGCGTATGCAATTTAATTGTCACAAATTGTGACTCACAATAGAAGCCCAAAAACCTAGGGGAGGAAGCTCACAATGCCACAATTGCCAGCAATTCGGCCACGCCTCAAACCGATGTGGCGCTAACCCAAAATGCGTCAAATGCGATGGCGACCACCATTTTTCAAAGTACACAGGAAAAACAAAAATACACAAACTGCGGCGATGAGCACCCTGCAAGCTACAGAGGATGCCCCAAAAATTCAGACAACAACAGACACACATAAGCCCAAAAACTTAAGGCCACCACAAAACGTATTCCGCCACAGGCGAAAACAGCCACCCCCAAAACCGCGCTACCAAAAACCACAACTCCAACCAAAAATCTCAATCTAAGCCAAATGGAACTCTTCTTCACAACCATGCAAACCCAGTTTAATAGCATGATGAAGGACATGATGTCAACCATGATCCAAGGCATTTTTCTGCTAACCAACAATGATTAGTCGGGACCACATCTCCATTCCAACCTGGAATGCAAACTCCATAACCTCAAAAAAATACGAACTAATCCAATTTCTCTACGACAATTCAATATTTCCATCCCCAAATATTGATATTTTTCCATCCCCAATTATAAAATATAAAGAAGTGATACCCCGCACCAAACAATAGCGATATAAGATACAAACCTGATGAACTTTCTGAACCGTATATAAAGACCACGAATCTCGACGAAGTTAAACTCATAATAGCCAATTTTAAAAACCACAAATCGCCGGGTCACGACCAAATCTCCACCCTCTGCCTCAAAAACCTACTAGACAACATCATCCCAAATAAAGTAAAAATCATGAATGCCATCTTCCCCCACCGAAAATACCTTTCATTTTGGAAACTCGCTATAATAACCATGTTCCCCAAGCCTAACCAAAACCTAACATTTCCCCAAAATTGGAGACCAATTAGCCTCATCCCCTCACTAGCCAAAATAGCAGAAAATCGAGTGCTCTCACGTCTTATAATAGAAGTAGAAGAAATACTTCCGTTCAAACAATTTGGCTTCCGTCCACTCCTTCCCACTGAACTACAATTAGCTCGCGTGGTACAACAAATCAGAGATGGCCTAAACAAAAGAGCATCACCTGGAATGATAATGTTCGACATTTCTAAGGCTTTCGACAAAGTTTCGTATACCAATTCCACTAATCCAGCTCATAGACTCCTTCTTACACAAGATAACTTTTCAAGTAAAAATAGATAACCATCTCTCCTCATTTAGAAGTCTGGAAGTAGGAGTTCCACAAGGCTCGTCCCTATCCCCAATGCTTTGTACTATATACACAGCAGACATTCCAAAATTTCGGAAAACAAACATTTCACTTTACGCTGACGACACGTTCACACACCTCTAAATCTGCTAACCTCATCTGCAGAAACCTCCAAACCAGCATTAACGCCACTCTAAAATACTTCAGAAGTTGGAAAATAGCAATAAATGCAACAAAAACACAAGCAATATTTATAACCAGAAAACAAAATCAAACCCCGAGAAATATAACGGTGAACGGAGAAACAGTAACTTGGCAACTAACCGCCAAATACCTGGGCATCACTTTTGACCACAGACACAAATGGACACAACACATCAACAAAAAAAGATCCCACTGTGCCGGAATCATCCAATCATTATTTCCAATTTTAAACAATAGCAAACTAAACCATAAGAATAAACTCCTAATTTACAAACAAATCATCAGACCCAGCCTACTCTATGGCTGCCTAGCCTATACGGCAGCACCAAAATCAACCATAGCCAAATTGCAAATAGCACAAAATATAGCGATTAGAAAAATATTCAAAATACCCTGGTACATTAAAAACGAAGACATACACAAAGACCTAAAAATAGAAACAGTCAAAATATACATAAAAGACAAAGACCTCAAAGTGTTCAACAAAATTAACTTAATCCCAAACACATCACTAGTCATCTTAAAGATTCCAAGCTCCATAAGACGACTCACCTACGCGACAATTAGGAACTCAATAAAATAACAAAACAATCACTATCCAAAAAAACGGAGTAAAAGTGCCTGAGCATTAGCTCTAAAAAACTACAAGTAAGTTCGAAATAGGAAGTGCAGCACACAATACACTGAGCAACACAGAGAGCAAAGAAAAAAAAAACAACAAAAATTTCAAACTTTTATCTGTGCGCCAAACATTGTTCGTCCCTCCAGGTGACAAAGTTAACGCTAATTTCGAATAAAGGCACTATCGACCAAACGTCTTTCTTAGGACGAATCAATCTCGCAATGCTTTTGAAATACTAATATTCAAACCATATAATAAAAGAACATATAAGCAAACAAACACTCTAAAACCAATAAACTATAATGACCAACATGAACATTAAAAAAGAGAAAGAAAATCAAGACATGGACTACGACAGCGAAAACAGCTCTTCCACCCCAATAGAATACTCCGCAACACCTTCAGATTCCGAGGACGAATTTAATAACGACCTCCTTGACACCCAGTCGGACACAAATATAGTACAATCCGATACGTACAAAAGACTTGTCGAGGAAAACAAGAGACTCAAACTCCAATTGAAGGACATTAAGGAAGTAATGTCTAGACAAAACGAGACAATCAAGAACCTCGAAGACAGTACAAAAAAACTCACCGACGCCGACTAAAATTAAAATGCCTTGCCAACCAGACAATAAGAAAAGAAAGTTCATCTCGTCCGACGAAGAACCCATATCGACAACTAAAAAAGGACCCGAAACATCTCTCATCAGCCCAGCCCCTAACACACAGGCCCCTGGCAAAATAGCCTCAACCCCTTTTTCAAAACTCTCCAACGAGTTCCCGCAATTAGGAGCTATAAAAAAGATCAAGCCCCAAAAAGAAGCACCTTTAAATTTCAGACGCTCCAGCACCCATAAAGCAGGTCGTAAGATCTGTTACCGTTATTCTGCGTGAAGCAGAAAAGTGGTCTGAAATCTCTAGACTTCTGAACCTACAGTCGATAGGCTACACTCACGCGAAGACGATTCATCTGGAGATTCAAATAACTCCCAAAACTCCCCTAGACCACAGGAACATAGTTAACCTTTTTAAACTCTTATGCATTAATCACGAGTCTTACTCGTGTAAACTTATCTTGACTTTGTAAATCAATCACGAGTGTTACTCGTGTAAACTTATTTTGGCTTTGTAAACCAATCACGAGTCCTACTCGTCTAAATTTATTTTTACTTTGTAGAACTATCACGAGTACTACTCGTATAAATATAAATTTAATTTGTGATAACAATATAAATAAAATAAACCACTTTATTTCGCTTTGAAATTTATATAAATTTTATTATTATCGCATTACAAAATTATTATACGTCCATCACTCAGGTATAGTTTTTCAAAAATATTTCCCTTAAATATTGAAAAAATGGATAACAAAAGTGTAAAGTTACAGAAGTGGTTGGAATAAACTCAGAAAATCTAATAAGATTAGGAAAAAATGTTTCGAGTTTGGATGTATTCTACGAAATTTTCGTAGAGCCCCAGCAGCTACAGATCGATCTCACTACTTTCTAATATAGCAAAAATCTTTGAAAAAATAATCCTTAGAAAACTGAAAGCGGATATAGATGGAGGAAACATCTACAAAGACTACCAATTTGGTTTCAGACCATATCTCTCAACTACTCATGCACTGACCCTACTTTCAGAGTTTGTAACCACTAATTTAAACAAAAGGCAAGCCACAATTGCAGTAAGCCTTGACTTTGAGAAAGCGTTCGACACGGCTTGGCTAGAGGGTATAGTGTATAAGATATGCAAAAATTATGGTATAAATAGAAGCACATGTAGAATGATTTATAGCTAACTGAAAGGCAGAACATTTTATGTCTCATTAAATAATATAAGTTCTGAACCTAAAAAAAGCGAATTATCTCATAAATCGTTACCTTGAGCAACTAATAGCATACTTCAAAAAATGGAAATTAAAGCTAAATATTGATAAATGCTCCACTATAACATTTAAAGGAACAAAAAAAGATCTTTACCCTAATGCTCGGAAATTCGAACCCAACATCCAAATTAAAAACCAGATCCTTGTGCACAAGGAAGCGTTAAAATATTTAGGTGTCGTACTACACACCAACTTTAAGTTCTACAGTCACATCGACTATGCGCTCTCAAAAGCAAAAAGGATCTTTTTCGCATATACATATGATATTTTTCAGAAGAGCAAAACAGCTGCAAGTAAACATCAAAATTAATTGTTATAAACAAATAGTACGCCCAATCCTGTCATATGCTTTTCCAGTCTGGTTCAGCATTTCATCTGCACAAATGGAAAGGCTAAGAACTTTTGAAAGGAATTGCCTGAGAGTCTGCACAGGACTGAAGCCGAAAATCTGCCCTAACGGCGACATTAGGTACCAAGCTAATAAAACGTTATATGAAACAGCAAAAATAATAAGAATCGACACTTTCCTGGTTGAGTTAGCTAACAACTACCTGAATAAAATCAACTACATACACAACAATCTGTTGCAAAAATTCTTATTGAAAGAACATAATATCTTCTTCCCCCCCCTAGAGAAAAATATTTCTCCCCTATTTATATAATAAACTTTGAAAAGAATAATGTGTTTTTCAACCGTAACAAGCAACTTCTATTTTATCATAGGAGATTTAATACGCTAAACATTATTGATACAGTGTATAAAGTTATTTGATAAATAAAATAAAGGAAGCAAATTTGGCATAGTCATTTCTGCTCAACGCCCTGTAAATATTAGTTTTAAGTGTATATTAGACTGGTCGCATCTTGTATGGGATTTTTTTTTTTTTTTAAATGTAATTGTTTGCGCTGCTTAAAATATGAGGTTTGGTGTAAGAAATCATGTCCTAATTTTTCAGCTAAATCCGACGGTGCCTAGTCGTGCCTAGTGGGGCCCAAAGTTGCCCATATTATAAAAAAACATCTATTCAATCAGGTATTTATAGTTATATTGAATAATGTGCTTCAAATATAAATTTAATTTATTAATGGTTTTGAAAGTTAATATAATGATAAAAAAAAAGTATATATTTATTTAATTAATTTTATTGAGTTGATTAATTTATAAGAGAAGATTTGTTGTGAGAAGGATATAAATGACGATAGTGTTCAACAACTTGGAGTAAGTACTACTTATCTTTCTCATCGTATGTTAGCGATTTATTGTAATGCGTGATGAGTTTAATTGCTCTTTCTGCTGCATCATTCACAACATTCAAATGTTGACAGACAGCTTTTCCAGCGCAATAATCATCCCTCTGTTGCCATTGAGAAGGTTCCGATTCTAAAAATTTTGGATCTATGGCTAATCGAGAAAAAAATTTCTTTGTCAGTGGAGAAATGAAATCTGATATATCTCTTGACGCGTAAGAGAAAATTTCATCCATATTGACAACATTCCTTTTCGAAATTTTTTCATTATTTCCGTGTATGTCATTGCCGATGTCGAGTTTTTGGACCATCATCTTTTTTATTTCCAACGGCACGCTTTCATTCACAAATGCAAGGCCAACAGTTTCTTCTGACAAATACCACAAATGGTTTCTTATTTTTTGCAATAATGCGGTCGGAACTTCTTTATCAAAATAAGTTACAACGTTTTGAATGAAATCAAGATCTAGTTTTGGCGCTTCTATAGCATTCGCACATCGGAACCAATAAAGAACATACATATATGATAGTCAAAAATAAGCAAATGCTCCGAAGTCTTTTCAATTCCGCTGCTGTCAATTTGAACTGTTCGCGAAATAGAAATATTTTGTAACAATAAATGCACTTTGACATGAATCGTGCATGCGATGTTGCACCAGGCAAACGAAATTGTGAAAAATCTGGTACACGCTCCCCAATAAAATGGAGTTTTAACTGAAGCAACTCTTTATAATCTGCACGCACGTAATGGAATTTTAACGCATTTATACAAAAATTCTTCAAATAATCTACGCGCGATGTTGTTAAAATTCGTACCACTTCTTCGTCCAAAATTCCACTCTTGAACCTGCTAGCTTCAATGTGTTTCCAATACTTGGCAAATCTGTTGAAGAGAAGAACTTCTGGCCCGGATGTTTTCCCAAAATTCATTTCAAATACAGATTTGACCAACAATTCACTTATATGGTGGCGACATGGAAGAAAAAGTAGATTACAGACAATATGAAGTACGTGTAAGAACTACCGTTGTTTTACTTACATTGTTAGTGGTACATTTTAAAGGTTTGATAATTATTTCGTTTGTTGAATAATTTTACATGAAATAAAATATTACTGTAAAACTCAGGTCGAAGAAATTTCACCTAAATAACATAAACGGAATTAAACAAACAATTAAACGACGAAGAAGCAAAGTAGTTGGCAAGCAGAGTAGAAGATCGTAGTACATCGACGATAAGACAACCGATGTTTTTGATGTCCTTTTAATTAAATACATGCTTGAACATTTTAATATGAACTTCGAATTTTTTATTTCTTCCAATAATAAATAAATTTTAGTTAAAATCTTTCGTTCGTATCATACTAAAACATTAAATACCAAATACTTTAAGCTATCTATAATTTATATTATAATATATATATATATAATTTCTTAGTATGTCCGGATGTTTGTATGTATGTCCTATTCTTTCCGCAACTTTCTGAACCCATCTGATGACATAGGAAGCTGAAATTTGGCATACTTAAAGTACTTTCTCTGCGGAAGATCGTAACGAAGCCAGATTTTTGATTTTCGGTCTATGGGAGCGGCTTTTCAACTAGTATAACTATAAAGATCCGATTGAATAGATGTTTTTTTATAATATGCGGAACTTTGGGCCCCACTAGGCACGACTAGGCACCGTCGGTTTGAGCTGAAAAATTAGGACATGATTTCTTACACCAAACCTCATATTTTAAGCAGCGCAGGCAATCAAATTTAAAAAAAAAAATTATTGCGACCAGTCTAGTGTATATAGTAGTCATAAGCAATTAGTTTTAAGCAATTAATTACAATGTAATTCTGTTTTTTTTTTTAAAAATTTTTTCACAGAAAACTTAAAGCTATTTTATATCTTAGATAAGAAAACCAATGTAATCAATACTACCAATACAAATTGTTAGTCTTAGATAAATACTTAATTGTATGCTAAGAAATATTAGAATAAGAATCACTTTGTAATCCACTTGAATTTTGAGGATGAATAAAGTTCAGCAAAAAAAAAAAAAAAAACCGATTTCTTCACTTCACAAATAATGAGGATGCGGACAAGTCAAATAAACTCCAAAAAGTCGATAGTATTGTAAAATATTTCAATGAAATATTCAAAAAAATATACTTTCCAGAAGAAATGTTATCGCTGGATGAATCACTAATGAAGTTCAAAGGTAGACTTTCATATATACAATTCAATCCATCGAAAAGGGCTAGATTTGGAATCAAATTTTATAAAATTTGTGAATATAAATCAGGCTATTGCAGTGGATTCAATATTTATACCGGGAATGATAAGGATATTGACACCTCTGTAAGTGCATCAGAAAGTATTGTTATGAAAATGGTTGAGCCATTTTTAGGGAAAGGATATACACTGTTTTTAGATAATTGGTATTCTTCACCACATTTATATTTGAATTTATTGAAAAAAAAAATAAATGTTATTGGTGCTGTTAGGTCCAATAGGAAAAACATGCTAAAGACGCTAGGTTTACAAAAATTAAAAAGAGGAGAGGTTGCTACCCAATCTACTAGTGGGTTATTAGCTTTGAAATGGAAAGATAAGAAGGACGTTTACTTGCTCTCTACGAAGCATAAAAATTCGGAAATGATTGATACTGGAAAAATGAGATGGGATAAGAAAAAACAAGGTCCATAAAATTATAAAACCAGCCTACATCATAGAATATAATGATGGAATGGAAGGTGTAGATCGGCAAGACCAAGTTATAGCATGTTTTCCTATTATGAAAACATTTATGAAAGGCTATAAAAAATGTTTTTTTATATGATGGATAGTCATATATTGCAAGCTGTCAGCCACTACTAAAACAAAGATGCATTTTGTAGACTTTCGCCTGGCAATGGGCGCATTTTCCACAGCACATTTCTCCAACAACGAAAAAAAAAAATCCAACAAGAGAATGCAGAGTATGTAGAAAACATAATAAAAGGATTTAAACAACATGGGAGTGCAAGCAATGTCTTGTTGCATTACATGTTCCTGAGTGCTTCGAAAAATATCACACTCTTAACGATTATTAGTGTATTTTCATTTTACACTGTATTAAATAATAATAAATAAAATTATCTATTTTGTTGATATGATTTTTTTTAAATAATTATTTCAGGCACATAATTTATAAATAAGTAATCATTTCAAACTTTACAATTCATTCAAACAATTAAAGCTACAAGGGGTTAAAGAGAGAGGAAATACCAATACCACACCTACCTGCTGAGCGAAAGAAAAATCTCTCAACGTAGTTATTATTGGCCTTAATGGGGTCAATCTGAACAAAATTAAGTCTGATGTAGAATCTCAGGGTTTCTCTTCAATTGAGTGCTACTACCTAAAGACTAAAACTAACCCTTCTAGTTTAATAAAAGTTCTTCTTCCCAGGGAAGACCAGAATATTTATAATGCTAAGTCGTTCTGCAACCTAATAATTGCCGTAGAAACCCAGGGGGGGGGGGGGGCACAGTTCCCAATGCCACAACTGCCAACAATTCGGTCATGCTTCGAACCGATGCGGTGCAAGTCCCAAATGCGCCAAATGTGATGGCGACCATCACTTCTCAAAGATCCAACAACATCCAAAAAACTTACGCTTAAAACAAACTGGGCACTGCCGCAAAAGTAACGCCATAGGTGGAAATAGCTACACGAATCCTCACGCCAACAAAAGCCAAATGAAGCTTTTCCTTACCACCATGCAAGCTCAATTCAACAATGTAATGAAGGACATGATGTCCCGTCCTCCATGATCCAGGGCATTTTCTTCGCTAATCAATTATGACTAGTCGGAATCACATTTCCATCTATACGTGGAATGCAAATTCCATAGCTCAAAAGAAATATTTATATTTATTTATTACTTATGCAGTAATTGATTACTACGCAAATATTTCAGACATTACTGGCAGCTATGGCCATACTGATAAGGGGAAAGGTAGAGGGAAAGGATAGAGAGAAAAAGATAACAAACACAATTTAAACATGCATGCGCATGGCGATTCGAACCACCGTCCTCAAGGTTGGAAGGCAAGTGCTTTACCTTCCACGCCATCAAGGACCGCACAAAAGAAATATGAACTAATCAATTCTACCAATTAATGGAAAACACTGCGCAGAAGATTGATGAACTCTGTGATGACGACAATAGCACAGCAAGGCTGTTTGATGCACTATCTGCTCGTATGAAAAATTCGAATTTAACTGAGGAGGAGTCAGGCATTCTCGAAGTGAAGATGACAGAGTGCCTAGTAGATACCATAAAATAAATAAAAAGAAATCGTATCTAACGACTATAACTTTATTTATGTTTATCTTCACGATGGTCATATTCATGTTTTTTGTGATTAATCAAGAATCAAGAGTATTTAAAGAAGTAATGTGTGATGTATTTGGAAATAAAGTAAATATACTTCAATAGATCCAGTTGATTCACAATTTGTAGCACGCCCCAACAGTTTGTAAAAATTCCGAAAGCAATGCCGATCCGAACACGCGCCTTCGACAAGCTTTTATTGTAGTTGCTCTTGTCATCCGGCAAATTTCTTCCTGCATAGGGGTCAACTGCTGTAAAAATGTAATCTGCATCGCAAGCAGTTAGCAAAATGATGTTTAATTTTTTTTTGTAGCTGTTGTAAGCAATCCGTTTTGGTTGGGGCGCTTGATGTCTACTAATTTGCCATCAATCGCCCCAAGCAATTGGGCAAGCCGTTTTCGGCGTGGAACTTTTCGGCAGTATGTTCCCAATCAGTGTTGTTTGGGTACGATAAATATATCGGATGCAGCTTCTCCCAAATGTCTTCGCACGTGTCGTACACAACGTATCTGACCGTAGATTTCCCCATTTTAAATGCTAATGCTAGCATCTGAAAGCTGCCTCCTTGCGCCAAATACATAACAATGATTTTATTAAATACATATTTAGTTATTTAACAAACTCACACAAGAGTCCAGCCGTATTTGTGGTGCAATTGGCTTCCGTTGTGATCTGCTTCTTATTTTTTGTTGGAGCAGAGAGAGAAGGAATTGAAATTTTGCAGTGTCTATCCTAACTGCTATAAAAAACTGCTCCGGGTCATGCAGTTGGAGCTCTCGTCCACATGTTGTGTAGAACCCCAACCCATCGCATCTTAGGTTCGTCGGACGAAGCCAGCAACGTCGTCTGGGATACAGCCTGCATAATGCATTATAAGCTTCCCATAGAAACCCTATAATTTTTAAAATCCTTCGAATCTTCCTGGCATTTCCCATTTTGGGTCTTATGTTATCTACCAGAAATATTATCAAACATCTATTGTATTCCAAAATACTTTTTTTTATTTATTTCATAATAAAATAATCAAATAATTTCTGATAAAGATGCCACTCATTCTTGACATTGAGAGAGAAATCGTTTTGTTTGCGACGTCGCATCGTTGCGTTGTGGTTGGACAGTAAAGTTGTTTAAAAAAACGAAAACCTTATCTGCATCATCTGCACTGCAAGTGTCTCTCTGCGTGCGTTGCTAGGAAACACTTGATTTACTGTTAATGTGAATTAACTCATTAATTTAATTTTAATTTTCAGTAAAATTGTGAGTTAAAATTGTGTTAGAAAAAACCATAAACCTTATCATCTGCACTGCCACGTGCCTCCCTGCGTCCGTTACTGGGAAACACCCGATTTACTGATCAACGGAATTAACTAATTATTTGTTCCAACGCTTCTACCTATAGCATGGGTAAAAAGGAGAAACGGGAAAAAAGAGTAGACGCTATTTATGACAAGTTCATAAATTAAGTGAAGAAAGGAGTAGCTGACCATGGAAAGGAGTTCCTGGTGCAAATTCCCAGTAAAGTCCTAAGTATAGCACTACGGCAATTTAGTAACACCACCACCAAAAATTATGGTTCCGCACCCGAGTGTGAAATGAAAGTCGATTGCGACGACGACTCCACCATCACCCAAGGGTTAGTCAGCGAAGCTGAAGGCCCTGCCGTCAGTAGCGCGGAGGAGGTGCCACTACCAAACACATTTAACGAAAAAAAAGCTTCAGAGAAAAGGAAACTGCGCGACTCTCCAGCTACATCCCCAACTCCGTCAAAAAAATCATCGAACGCTTCATCTGCTGAGGCTCCAGCACCAACCCTAAAAAAGGCGAACTCGCCAGCCAGCACTACCCTAAGAGGACTGATGCGGCCTATCATCTGTTTTGAGCTGAACGTTGCAGGTCTCAATAAGCACGTATTACAGAATAATCTCAGCTATAAAGTTCACAACGTGAACTCAAGAAAATCGGTCATAACAACTGATAACAAGACGACCTTTCGGCTCTTCAAGGATCAACACGTACAATTCAACTCGTACACTCCATCATCAAAGTGAGCCCCTTGAAATCCAACAAAACATACAAGACCTTCAACAACTTCATCGTTAAAGATGAAAAAGGCAGCGACTTCGCTGCCATCTTCAGTACAACCCTAAAGCTGAAACAAAAGGTACTTTGGGAAATGCTAAAGCCCAACGGCATCACCCAGTGTCGAAACTAATAGAAATTTGGACACACCGGGTCCAACTGTGGAATGACGTTCCCGTCTGTCAAGTGCTGCGCCACACATGGTCCAGGAATGTCCATGCCGAATGCAGAATCTCAAGGACGAAAAAATTTTTTGTGTCAACTGCGACCAGGAAGGACACCCGCCAACTATTTGGGCTATCCCCACTATAAAAAACTTTTGGAAGACCGAAAAAAAACAATCGCTGAAAAGGATGGAGCAGCAACAATTCGCCCTAGACTCTGCCAAAATAGGTGTGCAAGACAAAATGAGCTATGCGCAAGGGGTATCAAGCAAAGTCTCTAACACCACAACAAAATTAACACCATTGCTACATAAGAAGATAGCCAACCCAATTCAAGCTTGTATGGAAGCCCTCAGATCCCAACTTGCCAACAAACTAGCTCACCTGCTTTCAGCCGCGTCATATGTTCTTCCAGCGGTAACTTCGTTCAATTTTTTCAGTGACACTGAAAGATTAGTTGGTGCCGACATCTTCATTATTCTACAAAAAGCCAAGGAGGTGTTGCTCAAAAACTATGATTCCCTCGACGACAGATCGAAGAAAATAGTCTTAGATCAACTTATACGCGAGTTATGTTCACAGTAAATAGGCAGAGCATCCTCACCTACAATGTGAATCTTATCTACTCCATTGCCAAAGGGATTTATCTCAACTACTTTATCAAGACAAGGAAACCGGACATCCTACTGCTGCAAGAGATGAACCTATCCTAACCTAAGAAATAACTTCACCATGGATGGATACACCTTCATTCAAAGTCCAAAACTTCCTAGGACCAGAGGCACCGCAATAGTGTTGAGGAATTGCTTGAAAGGCCGTAAAATCCACATCCAGAATCTCAGTAGCTCAGATCCATAAATATAGGTTACAGTTTCATGAACTAAACGTTGGAATATCAATGAATATGAATGAATATGAATCAACAATTTGGTGCTTTTTAGATAGTGACGAATTTCGCGAAGAGCAACTGTACCTGGACGATAGCGATGCGGTTTTTTTACACCACGTGTGGCCGGTGCAATCTTACGAGCAGCTTTTGTAGCCAATTGCTTACGTGGAGCCTTGCCACCAGTCGACTTACGGGCAGTTTGTTTAGTACGAGCCATTTCGCTATCCCTCAATTATTAAATTGTAAGCGTTAATTTTAAACCAGAGAGAGACATCACGAGAGAAGTAGATTAACATTAAGATTAGCATTTTTTTTAAATTAATTTCGCGTGTGCTTGTGAATTTGATTTTACCTGTGCGTGTGAACATTTAGTGCTTATTAACAGCAACATTTAGTGCTTGTGATTTTTAGCGCTGCGATTGCACCAATTAAAATTGTGTGTGAACGTCAAACAGTGAATACGCTATCTGCCAGCCCTCGGCAGGGCATTGCTGTCTTTTACAAGACTCCAACTCAACTCATTTTCCTACATTTAACCTTCCGTACCTGTGCATCATGGGTATGGAAGAGAAAAGGAAGAAGGAGGTTAATTCCATAATTAACCTGATCAAGACCAACGCATCTGTCTATGGGACGAAATTCCTTCCATCAATGCACCAAAAGCTGGCTGATATCGACAAAATTTATGACCTAGCCTCCGAAGCTGACGCCACCGATTCGGATTCAAACATGGACACGGCCGTTGAAGACGACGAGAGCTCGTCTAACGACATCAATGGAGACAATTCCTCCGAGGTCCAGGAGGATGACTCTCCTTCGCCGTTCAAAACCGCAATCAAAAGGAAACACAATGTTTCGGCATCTGCTTCGCCATCCGCTTCGCCTACTCCCAAGAAAATTCTGCCTTCTGGTTCTCCACGACCGGAGTCCTCCATTGCCCACCTACGGCCCATCAGCCCATCAAAGTCCGTCATCACGACTGACTCCAAAAATGATTTCGAAAAAATCAAAGCGATGTTGAAGGACAACCGCTCTGAATTCAACACGTACACACCCAAGGAGGACAGAAAAAATCTGCTTGTGCTCAAAGGACTTCACTACTCCTTTGATCTGATGCAGCTGATGTCGCCGCCGAGCTAGAGGTTGAAGGAATTGCCATCACTTCTGTCACCCATCTCAAATTGAGGAGTAACAAAACATCGAACCTTTTCATCGTTCAAGTACCCAAGGAGGCTGACTTCTCGAACATCTGCTACAAAACTCTCTTACTGAACCAAAAGGTTCACTGGGAGAAATTCAAACCCAAGGGAATGACGCAGTGCAGAAACTGCCAAAATTTCGGACACGTTGCAGTCAACTGCGGCATGAAATACCGCTGCGTGAAATGCAGTCAAAACCACGAGCCCGGGTCGTGCCCGCGTACTCTGCAGAACATCAAGGACGACAAGGTCTTCTGCATTAATTGCAAAAAGAAGGGCACCCAGCTAATTACCATGGCTGCCCAAAGAGTCTTCAACGAAGACTCAGGTCCTGCAGCGTACTCCTGCTACCTCTCCAATTTCGGGCGTCTCAGGCGATTTCTTCGAGGACTCGCAAAGATTATTTGGCGCTGACCTTGTACCTCTTCTCCAAAGGGCGAGAGTATGGCGCTCTTGACGACGACGCCAAGTCATTAATATTGGTGCAACTGAGCGAATTATGTTTACTATAAGTCAACTTAACATCCTGACTTATAATGTGAACTCTATATTTTCAATTGCCAAGCGGATGTCTCTAAATCTCTTCGTTAAGATACGGAAGCCTGACATTCTCTTGTTACAAGAAACTAACATCACCAAGAGAAAGAAGTTTGAACAACGAGGATACATTCAAGCGGTTTTTATTATTCTCCTTTCCCTTTTTATTCTCTCTTTTCTCTTTTTTATTCTCGTTCTAATTATTTATCATTCGCCACCTATCATATAATTTCAATGCACATTATCTAGTTTAGCTTTCAATTACTGTATACTGATATTTTCATTTATTAGTTTACAATTAGTCCCTCATTGTGTTGTTTGGTCCCTTGTTGTGCCAACACTTTTTTTAAGATTAGATATAAATTTAATTTGTTATCATTTGTCTATACAAATTTAATGAGTTTTAATAAAAATGAATTCGTTCGTTCGGTTTTTTTCCAAAACTAATAAAGTAAGCCATAAACCATGCGTTCATGATGTCATATACAGAATGTAAATTTCACTGAATAAAGTTTGAATTTAAATTTTTCAGCAAAATTGTGAAGTAAAATTGTGTTAGAAAAAACCAAAAACCTTATCATATGTACTGCAAGTGCCTCCCTGCGTCCGTTGCTGGGATTTACTGATCATCGGAATTAACTAATTATTTGTTCCAACGCTTCTACCTATAGCATGGGTAAAAAGGAGAAACGGGAAAAAAGAGTAGACGCTATTTATGACAAGTTCATAAATGAAGTGAAGAAAGGAGTAGTTGACCATGGAAAGGAGTTCCTGATCCAAATTCCCAGTAAAGTCGTAGGTATACAGAAGCTCTACGGCAATTTGATAATACCACCACCTGCGAACAATGGAGAAAATTATGGTTCCGCAACCGAGTGTGAAATGAAAGGAGTAGCGCCGAGTAGCGCGGAGGAGGAGCCACTACCAAACACATTTAACGAAAAAATAGCGTCAAAGAAAAGGAAAGTCGTGCAGTTTCCTTTTCTCCAGCTACATTCCCAACTCCGTCAAAAAAATCATCGAACGCTTCATCTGCTGAGGCTCCAGCCCCAACCCTCAAAAAGGCGAACTCGCCAGCCAACATTACCCTAATAGGACTGATGCCGCCTATCATCTGTTTTGAGCTGTACGTTACAGCTCTCAATAAGCACGCATTACAGAATAATCTCAGCTATAAGGTTCACAACGTGAATTCAAGAAAATCTGTCATAACAACTGATAACAAGACGACCTTTCAGCTCTTCAAGGATTGGCTCAAGGATCAAGACGTACACTCGTACTCGTACACTCCAAAGGAAGACCGCAAGTCACTTTTGGTTCTAAAAGGGTTACATCACTCATATGAGCCAGATATGTAATATGTTGTCAATAAATAGCTTGAGCATCCTCACCTACAATGTGAACTCTATTTACTCCATTGCCAAAAGAACTTGTCTTAATTTATTTTTATTAAGGTAAGGAAACCGGACATTCTACTATTGCAAGAGACGAACCTATCTGGAAGAAATAACTTCGCCATAGATGGAAACTTCCAGGTACCAGAAGCACCGCAATAGTGTTGAGGAATTGCTTGAAAGCCCGTCAAATCCACATACAAAATCTCAATAGCTCTGAGGCAACTGCAATATCCATAAATTTAGGATACATCGCAACACTTCTAGTAATCTCCATCTATTTTCGCCCTAACGGTTCCAAGACTGACATCAAGATTGACCTGACTAGGATCCACCAGTTTTGTCGCCAACACACCTATAGTCTAACTGGGGGGAGAAGGGGAGCTTCAACGCTCGACACACTCTTTGGCAAGATGGCAGGTGCAGCCATCAAGGATTCGCTATTGCTGAATGGCTCGATGATTACAGCCACGTGCAATCACTTGCTTTCATCGTACAACCGGAGAAATTTCTTCCCAGAACCCCATCGATGCTCGACTTCTTCCTGGCTTCTTCAAATCTTATTTACATCCTTCCTGAGCTCCAGAACAACACGTATGCCGCACATATAAGTGACTCCGATCAACTGGCCATCGAACTCATTATTCGACTCAACACTCCCATATTTGCCACTTAGCCGACAATAAGTGTGCCTCCAACCTCACGTAATCTGGACAACTTTGAAATAGACGACGCATCCATAAATTTGAAGCAACAGTGATGATGGCTATTGAGCAGCAAAAACGACGATCAAAAGAAAAGACAAGTTCAGTAACCTTCCTGCGCATATTCAGGCAATTCAAGCACATCGGCAACTCCTTCGCAAAAAACTGCGCGAATATTTCACAGAGCATACAACAGATTTAACGACGATTTCAGGCGTGTGCAGTCCGAACTCAATTGCACAAACTAAATCATTAAACCGTAAACACTAAAGTCGAAATTTCGACTGAAAGCGTTTCAGTTTTACATAGTGGTTTTGGAATTTAGATTGTATTACTATCTCTTTCATATCTTTACTAAATTTTTGTTTAAATGTGTTGATTATTTGTTTCTCGTACATTCCCGTCTCTGGCTATACTACCTGCAGTGGGGATTAAAAATCAATGCCGCTAAATCATAACACTGGCCGACAGCCATTTTGTAACGGACTGTTTGACAGCATATTCTAAAGGATTTTGGTCCGCTGATTCCAAAAATGATAAAATAAAAAAAATGAAACGAGCCGTTTTCGAGATAATCGTTTTTGACATTTTTGGCAACTTTACGTTAAGGTCCATCCACTTGAACAGCTACCACAGCTGACATATGTAACCGATTCGATTACAACTAAGATTAAATTAAAGAGGAAGGATGCACGCATATTTTTTGCTAACATTACTTTGAAATCCGAAAAATGGTTTAAAACCTTTTGCTGAAATCGTAACTTCAAAGGATAATTTTTTTAAGAAAAAAGACAAAAAACCGCAAATTCTCATCATCTCTGTATATTAAAAGTGGGAGCTCTAAACATCAAGCAAGATCTGAGCATATTTCACCAGCTTTGTTTGCAACATTCATATTGCCTTATAGGTCGAGATTTTAATGCTAGACACACTCTCTGGCAGGATGATGTTTGTTCTTATCAAGTTTTGTTTTCATCAAATATTCGCCATTGCTGAATGGCTTGATGATCACAGCCAACTGCAATCACTTGCCGTCGTCGCACAGCCAGTGAAATCTGTTCCCAGAAGCCCATCGATGCTCGACTTCTTCTTGGCTTCTTCAAATATTATATTATTATAAGCATCCTTCCGCACACATAAGTGACTCTGAACACCTGGCTATTGAACTAATTATTCGTCTCAACACTCCCATATTTGCCACTCTACCGGTAGGTGATCGCGAGATTAACTGACAAAGATAAACTGGACCCTCTTCAAAACTTCCGTGGAAGACAAAAGAAGTCTGCCTCCAACCTTACGCAACCTGAACAACAGGAAAATTGACAACGCCATCTCCAATTTTGAAAGTGCTGTAAAGAATGCCATCGATAAAAAAAGGCCTATTACAAGCAAAGACAAGTACAGGAACCTTCCGGCGAACATTTCAAAGCAACGTTCAAATGGCAAAGTACCATCATTAGCTTAGACGCATATTTTGATTAATTACATTATTTCTTATTTGAGATATAATAAACTAGACTTCTGTTTCAAAATCGAACATTTCATACTTAATGACCTGTGTTGAATCTTACACAACTGTACTAAATGCCAGGTTTCTTATCAGAAGACTTGTTTGAGGGTACTATGCAAAAGTACCATAAGATAAAGAAACACATGTGCACATAGAGCATGGGTTAAGTAAACAGCATTTAGTACAGTTTGTTTAGAATACGTTTCTCGAGACTATTGATTTAATGTCTTATCACTTACGAGAGCGTATGCATGACTAGAAGCCTGGCTTAATTTATCTATTGTAAATCAAGAAATCTGGTCATACAATTAAGTGTCAGATAATAAGATATACACATGGTGCGAACTGTGTTCGTCCCATGTATTAGTTAGATTAAGAAACGTATAAATAAAGGAACTCCTGGAAACAGGAGCTAGTTGAATATCAAACTCAAATGAAGTGTGTCTTTCTTCAACCTGATATATGATAAGGCTAATGACTTAAACTTAAATATAAATGTATTAAATCTTATTAATTTAAACAATAATAAAGGGTTGATTCAGCTAAGTATGGATTTCAATTTTATGGAATTTAAAAATTTTAAATATATTTTAAATTGCAAAATTAGCTTTGAGAACTTTAAATCGCAATTCCCAATTCAGTGTAGAAATCGTCGAAGGTTCTCGCACGTGGCAAGTAACTGTAAAGGTGCGTATTCACCAAGACACGCGAAGTGAGCGAGTTCTGACCGGGAGCTTGGTGGAAACAGAAGAGCAAATGAACACGAACTGATCGCGTTCTGAACGCCAACTTTGCTTGTGTTTCATATCCACTAAAATCATGTGCACGTCTATATAATAGACATATGGCGTAATGTTCGCGCTGGTTACAAAATATACAGTGAAGTAGACGTGCAAATTTGCGTTCATTTGTTCACTCCATGATTGAAGACCAACAAAATCGCACTGATTTGTTCGCTTGCTTTCCATTTCGAATGGAAAGCAAAAAAGCAGATCACAAACAGAACGCTAACAGAAGTTGGAAGAATTTGTTTGTATCCACCTAAAAACAGAATAAAAACCGACGTGCAGCTTTCATTCGTGCATTCGTAATTTGGTGGATACGACGCACAAATTTTCCGGAAAGCTGTTAGCGTTCAGCGCGTTATCTGCGCACGATCAGTTCGCGAGCAGCTTTTGTGTTGATTTTTGGTGAAAACAAAAGAACGCGATCAGAACGCAGACAGTTCGCGTGCTGAATTCTTGGTGGAAACCCACCTTAACACGGCGTATAGCTGCGTGAAATGCGGAGAATCACACGGTCCGAAAAAATGCAAAATTCCTCCTAAAGAAATAAATACTGTTGAAAAAGCTATCACTGGCCGATGTACAGGGTCAGTTAGTTAACACGTTCGCTCTCCAGTAGTGTGTAAATTGTAACATTCTAATGATGGGAGGACCAATGTACACGAAGTATATAGTGAATTTGCAAGTCAAATTGACTCTCAATATTGGCTCTATACTTAAACTCAAGAATAATTAAAAAGTATGGGAGATGACGCAATTTCGGACGCGGTTTGGTTTTAGAACACATCATACGACCAACTATGCACTTGCTTTTATCTGACTATGTGATTACCAATCTAAATTGTAAAGGCCTGATTAGTCGTACTTATAAGCACTTCGAAGAACTTGACGTGCTATCAAAATCCACATCTAACTTATGGAAACGTGTGTATCCGATCAGTCGTACTTACTTACAACGGGAATATCAAATCGATTTTGATATTTTGCTCGATTTGCCAGATCGAGCATGACGCTATTTTCGAAGATGTCGCCTTTGCTTGCCGAATTTATAGTTTAAAGGGTTTTGAATATAATATTATTTAAACAATTAATTTATACAAAATCACCTCTATTATAACAAAATACCATAATAATGTAAGTATAAATACTAAAATTTTGCTGCTGATTGCAAATCGAAGGCAATTTCAATCTATGTATATTTAATCAAGTAAAATCCCACAAAACCAAATAATACCCAATTTCGAACATTAGATCAACTAGTGGCTACACTAGAAGTGCCGGTTCCCCCTGCACCCCGTAAACAACCAAATTCTTCGAAACTTATAAGTGCTAAGTACGACTAATAAGGCCTTTAGTATGCAAATATAGCTGTCAGTTTAGATTTCTAAACGGCATTTAAAACTGATTCGATGATTGGAATCATTTATAAATTATATGAAAGGTTTAAATTTGACAGGAGCCTATATAAAATAATACTAGATTATCTTACTGTCCACACTTTCTATGTAAGTAATGTTTATGATAAATCCAGCATGAAACAAATAGCAGGGGTGCCGGACTCCATCTAGATCCAATTTTATACAACATTTATATTGCAGACTTACCAAAATCACCAGCCGATATTAGACCACTGATCTACACGGATGATATATATTATTGAGTTCTACAGCTTCCATGACACATGCTAATAATGCATTAAATGACTATATGCAAGTGCTGTCATCGTACTCTTTTAAGTGGAGGCTTAGATTTAATATTGATTACATTCTAAAAAAAAGCTAAGCGTATATTCTATGCTTATGCAAGCATATTAGGAAGGGAGAAGTGTATGCAGCTTTAACATGAAACTGAGTATGTCCCTGAAGTGCGCCTTGGAGTGGAAGTTTAACAGCTCCGGTAGGATGTCAACTATCATCGATGAGCAAAGGAAGAAGTCCAGTATGGATGGAGTGGCGGGAAGGTGCTGTCCGGTTGTGAAACAACTACTAGGAATGTTTCTACAGCAAACCAACTGTGGTACTTGCAGTTTACCAGCAAACCTGCTGTGGTACTTGACGCAGAGCGATGCCATGATTTTCGGACTAGTTATTGTTAATTTTGATAGAATACCTAGTAGTTATAAAGTTGTTTATTAGGAGGTTGGCGGTTCCACGTCTTCCGTCAATTTTAGGGTTTTTATAAAAAGTATATTCTTGAAGTTTAATAACGCTCCAACTTTGAGGTTAGTTTCCTGTAAAAGAAGAGAATCTAGATTAGTTGATTTTACGAAAAGGTTAAGTGGTACTAGAATAAATAGAATATACATTGTATATAATGAAAACCAAAATCATTGTTTTGGTTGGAACGACCTTTTTTGCTCTCTGAAGAAGCGAAAGTAGGTCTGTTCCAAACAATCTTTCGGTTTCCTCTTAGATATTGTATGATGAATTGTTTTTTAGAGGTTGAAAAGAAGGTGATGCATTTTTGGCAGCAACGTTTTTCTAGTGAATGCAGTGATCATCCCCCTGTATTTTTAATCCCTTTCTAACGAATGCCTAGGCCAATGTGCTGTACTTTAGGAGCTATAGGCGGTTAAATTTCAAAGTTCGAAGGGCTATAAGACCGGAACCGGAAGGGGCCACCTATTTTTGGGGTTGTGGTTGGGGTCAGCACCAAAAACAACAGCAAGATAACAAGGTTGATAGAAACAAAGGTTGCGGCACGCACAGGTCTATTATCTTTTTTCGGTTGACAGGCACGTCAAATGACCTAAAAAAGTATTTGTATTATTTGTATTTGTATATTTGACAATTTTTTTCGAGGTGCCTGCACACCGGTTGTAGCAATAATTTTTTACGGAAGTGTTTGTCAATGAATATCAGTAATGAAGTGCTCAGTAAAATTTTGCAATAATGTTAAAGGAGAAGTTAGTGGTAAGAGTTTTTTCAACTTTCCAGATGTTCGGTTATCAAAAATTTGGTCGGAGTTTTGCCACCAAAGAATTCAAACTTGCATAGAGGACGAAGACAAGGAAAATATAACCTTCCGGTTTAAGTTTTTATCGGTTTCTTATACATTTAATTAGAAAGAAAATAATCAATGAAAAAAATGTTACCATAAATCTATAATTCGATTTTTTCCAAAACTATTTATTTATTTAACTATTTATTTAAACGTTTTTAATAAAATATTGTTTACATAAATGAATGATATTTTAAATGCCTTTCCAACGATACCAATAACATATAAGTATCTTGTATAGTTTAAGGGATATATTCTCGGAATTTCCAAATTTCAAAGGGAGGTAACTCCGAAAACATACGAGACCGACCAAAACTGTTATATTTGTTGGAGTTACCGTGTAAAACTACAATAACGAAATCGGAGGGTTCGAGTAACATTTAACCTGTTCCAACTTTTCTTCATACCACTTTTCAAGTTTGACATTTGTACTGTGTGTGGCGTCCCTAGTAATTTTAAAAATACTTTGTGACGTACATCCGCAGAACGAGACCACTTTTTTTTGTTTACTGGCTCAACCTTCTGTTCTATCAACCTTGGCAATATAGAAGATTGTGTCGCAATCTCACTTCGTGTGAAAGGTATAAAAATAATACAAAATCTGGCTTCAGTGAAATAAAAGCGTTCACAAACATCCTCTTACATGTATAGTACACGAATTTGAATCGTGCATAATTTTTTCTCGTGTGGCCGTCTTCAGACCTTTTTTAAGGACGCATCGTTATACATAATTAGGGAGGCCATGGCCATCAAGATTGTAAAATAAACTTACATTTAAATTTAAAATAAATTACAACCACAATTGCATCGAACTTACAATTCAAATAAATGAAATAAGTCAATATCTCTGCTGTTATGAACATAAAGTTCCAAATACATATAAGTTTCGCGTCCTTGTTTTATACAGAATGCTGGTGCAGCTACTTCTTGAAGTTTATATATTTCTGCAATACGAAAAGTAAGCGCATGCTTTTCTAAATATTACAAATACGAACCAAAGTAAAGCTGCTTGTAGCGCCTTTAGTAACGTCGATGGAAGCGATTCCGATTCACCAACTTTCACTTGGCGGGCTTATATAATATATAATTCCCGTTATACGTTATGTGCAGTCATGATGAACGGACACTTTGTTTAACTACACTTTTTAATATTAATTTTTATCTATTAGCTAAATTTTTACCTACATACAGGTATATATATTTGTTTACTTTTGATAAAATTATAAATTCAAAATTTAGCGTCTTTTTAGCGTCTTCAGTAACGTCGATGGAAGCGATTCCGATACAACTTGCACTTGGCGGGCTTATAAAAATGTAATTCCCGTTATTCGTTATATGCAGTCATCATGAACGGACATTCTGTTTAACTAAACTTTTTAATATTAATTTTTACCTACTAGCTAAATTTTTAACTACTAGGTACATATATTGGTTTACTTTTGATTATACTATAAATTAAAAACTTTTATTTTAATTTATGGTGGTTTATTTCACAATTTTAATGTATTTACTTCACAATTGTACAAGTTACAGAATTACCAGAGTTACAAACACTAAGCAACGAAAAACTAAGCTTGAAGAAGTAGCGAGCTTTTAAAATACACAGTGTTGCCGGAGAGAAGTGTAGTGTATTTTCCACGTGTGGCACTTAATTTGTCATAAATATACTTAGTGGCATAACTCCGATTTTGTTGTTTTTCTTCTGCTTTTCTGTTGGAACGCCAACAACAACATCAGTTGCGTAGGATCTCGCCTGGTTTCCGAGTTATGGCTCTTTAAAATTTGAATTTTAGACTTATATCTCATAAACTATAGAACATTACAGGTTATTTGTAAGCAGATAGAAATCCGCCCGGAAACGCCCATCGTGTTGTTGTAGCATGTGGAGTAGATCCCAACAACAACAAATCGTCTGCTCCGTTTGGTTTCTGAATTGTAGCCCCTTGAAATTTGAACTTGTTTGCCCAAAAACTCCTTAACTATAGAATATACTCGTTATAGATATATGCCGTTAGAAAGGTAATTTGAATACCTTTCATTTATGTAAAGTAAGATTTTGCGAAGAACGAACAATGGAGAAAACGCGATTTTAATATTTTGAGTACTATTTTTCCCCCATTAATAAAGTAAAATGTGTAATTAACCCACATCAGTAAGCGGAGAACTGGAAACTGGATCATATTAGTTTTCTAAAAATATTAAAATCTGTTTTTTTCCAAAAATATGCCTTTTCGGCAAAGTCTTACTTTACATAAATGAAAGGTATGTAAGTTACCTTTCTAACGGTATACATTTATACCGAATATCTTTTATAGTTAAGGAGAATATAAGACAAATAAATTCAAACTTAAAAGAGCTATAACTCAGAAACCAGAGGGCCAGAAGATGAATTTGCTGTTCTTGCGGTCTGCTCCGCAAGTTGCAACAACAGCAAAAACATGAACACGCTTGGCGTTACCGGGCGGATCTTTATTTATGCTGTTATTTGTTTATTTGGAAAGGTATTCGAATTATCTTTCATTTCTGTAAACCATATCTACATGACTTTATAATAATCAAATGTATTTGTATGCATTGTATTCGCCTGTCAGAAAATGACAGGAAGTTTACATGCTCTATAATATTTTTTATAGATTTGATAATCTGGTAATGCTGTGTACGCCTAATAAAAATGGCTGCCTGTTTTAAAAATCAGTTTTTCATGCATGCGATACATGAGCAAAAGAGAGATCGCAATACATTTTTCTGAGAACTACTCAGTTGCTTGGTTTTAGAAATCCTAGCGTGCAAACGAAACAGCAATAGGCATATTAAAATGTGCATATATAATTCGTCTGCATCGTATCCATTAATTTCTTTGCACATCTTTTATTCCGTTGCTATCGCTCTTGTTCAAGGTAACACGTTTCTTAGGGTCGAAAGAAAATTGAAAAATCTAGAAAGATATTTTAACAGCATTGAATGAAATTAAAACGCATTCTTAAATTTAACTTCATGAATTATTAAAATATTAAAGAATAAAAATACTCAGTCGAGGGACTAATGAAAGTTGTGTTGTAATACACAAAAGTGATTAAAAGGCTCGCAAATCTGAAGCTCTGGTGGAAAGCTTCTTAGTATTCGATAAAAAGCAAAAGGAATAAAAAACATTGTAATCAACAGAAAAAATGGACAACATCGAGCACTTGTACAAATGCTACGAAATACTTTCGGAGGCTGGCGATAAAATATCTGAAGTGAGTGTACTCAGTAGTTAGTAGCAGAATCAATAATTGTATATCATTTGATTTTTCCAGCATGTTAGTGAATATAAGGATATTTTGAAAGCTGTAAAAGGTTCATCAAAGGAGAAACGCTTGGCTTCACAGTTCATTGGTAAATTTTTCAAACATTTTCCGGACTTGGCCGATACAGCTATAGACGCTCAGTTGGATTTGTGTGAAGACAATGACATGCAGGTGAGTGGGTGGATCTGAGATATCGGCGTGCAATGTGATGCTAATTAATGGCTATTTATTTCTGTATACAATTTTTAGATTCGTCGCCAAGCAATTAAGGATTTGCCGAAATTGTGCCAGGATACTATTGGTACCACAGCAAAAGTGGGAGATACTTTGGCTCAGTTGTTGATATTGGACGATCCTCTCGAACTGCAGCAAGTAAACAATTCTCTACAAACAATACTTAAGGTAGTGTGAAAAATAAGTTCAATTTACAATTTTGTATAATTGTTAATTTTATAATTATACTTGTTTAATTAGTATCAAAAATTTGATTAGTTTTATGTTTTTATATTTTACGGAAACAATTTATTTCACATATTTAAAATTACATTCGTTATCTTTCTTCTTTAGTTTGGTTTTCATATCTCTTTCGTTTGTTTTAAGTTGATCTCGTAATCTAACGCGTAAACGAGTGCCTATTTATTGCAATACATTATTTGCTTTTTCGCAATGATCTAAGAGAAAGAAATTAAGTCATCAGATCTCAAATAATTTATATGGAAGAAAAAAATTGTTGCTTGTTATTCAATTGATCTTGAATATTCTTCAGTTGTTCAGTTCTTTTTATTTCATAAATTGAAAGAAATTAATTTTTTACTGATAACCGAAGGTCAACATAAATAAAGAAATAAAGAAATACCTTTCACCAAACAAATTATGTGAAAATATTTCTGATGTACAAATCTTAATTTTATTAAATGACTTCCAAATAGATTCAGATTATAATATGTATGTCATTTTAATAGACTAGGCTAATCTAATGAAAAACTTAACAACTGTACTCTCGTCCCTCTTATCTTTTGTAGTTAGATGCTAAAGGTGCTTTAACGGGCATTTTTACGCAAATAGCAACGGGAGAAGAAACAACTCGTGAACGTTGTTTAAAATTTATTGCTACAAAACTATTTTCGATGGTACCTACTGTGATCACCAAGGAAATTGAAGAATTTTTAATTGAAGAAATTAAAAAAGCTTTGCAAGTAAGAGAAAAAAAATCCATAGAAGAAAATGAATGAAACACCAATTATGGTTTTTGTTGTCTTTTTTCCTTTACTTAAAGGATGTTACAGCTGATGAATTTCATTTGTGTATGACCATCCTTGGCTCCACTAAGCTAGGCACCACGGTTACCGGTCACGCTGAATTGGTTAACTTGGCCAAAGAACAAGCCGAATTGGGAGCAGATATCGATGTTATAACAATTGAAGATGAAATCGTAGAACGCTTTATACAATGCTCCATACATGCGATGCCGTATTTCTCTGTAAGCTATTGTTTGCGTTTCATACAGATCTCTTTTGTTTTGAGTTTGTTTTAGTTTCTTGTACATTTGTATGTTAATTTCTTTAGAATACCATCAAGTCTACAGATTTTGTAGTTTATGTGTGCGACAAATTATTACCTTTGAGTACTTGGAATATGATAGCAACTGCAGTTCATCAGGATCAGATGCAGTTACGATTACTAAAAGTTTTTGCAGAGATGTCTCAGTTCTGTGATGTTCTCGAGGACGCTGCGCCACGTCTCAATGCTGTATACACTATTCTGAGAGTAAGTTAAATTAGCTCATTTAGTAATCACAGTTTAACTGATTAAATCGTCAAAATTATTTGACTTCAGGGCGAGAATTGATTTCGTTTAGTGAAATTTCTTTTTATATGCCTTAATTTCATCTTACATTATCTCTCACAAATGTATCTCTCTCCTTGTGTCTGTGTCTCTGTTAGGAATATATGCCGCTTCCCGAATTAACCGGTGAAAACGATGCCAGCAATCCTCCACCCTCATTCCAGTTCTCGCACGCTGAATGCTTGTTGTACGTATTGCATACGCTCGGTAAAAAACATCCCGACAGCTTGACATTTGTTACCGATTCAGAGAAGCTTAAAGATTTCAGAGCAAGGCTCCAATATTTAGCTAGAGGAACTCAGGGGTAGTTTATATGCAAAAATATAAATGAGTTCAGTAATCATAGATGTTTCTTTAGTTATATTAAAAAGCTGGAGGAAGCCGTTAAGGGTAAAACACCCGAAGAACTCACATCTGAAGATAATAAGTTGAAATTAACCGCTTTGAAGACAACATCCAACATCAGTATACTGATCCGTGATTTGTTCCATTCGCCACCGAGCTTCAAACATGAAGTCAATCTTTCATGGGTTTCTCGCAAGAATGTAAGCTTTTCAATTTATCAAAATCTATTCGTACATCCTTTTATTTAATATCGAACCCGCCGTCCGGCCTTCCCTCTCTCCCTCCAGCATAAAGTTGGCTCTAAACGCCACGCAGCAATCACATTCGATGGTAAAGACGAAAATGACAGCAGTGAAGACAAGAAACCAAAATCTCTACACAACTCGGAACAGAAAATGTACTCTCCTCCTTCTGGAAAATATTCGGCTAAAGTTCAGACCTACGGCGGCAGCAACAATCGTGCACGTGGTCGCAACGGCTCGAACAGCAGTGGCAACAGCAGCAGCGGCGGCGGCTACAACAGAAATCGTCGTGGATACAAGAAATATTAGATCATTCAACTTCTCCTCAAAGAATTTCACTTTTTCAAAAAACTTGAGTCTAAAAGCTAGTCGTCGTGTAAATAATTCGTTGCGAAAATTCATTTCATTATGTTGCTGAATTCGAACCGCTCTTGATGAAGAAACGTCACACCTTTAAAGAAAGCTCACCAGCTCCAAGAAATATCATCACTTAATACTTGCTCTATACCGCTACAGGTAAGACATCAATTTTTATTCAATAATTTTGTATTTCTCTTTCAGCCTCAGCTGCGACAAAAGCTGTCTCAACTGTAGACGCCGCTAAATTTTATATAGCGACGTTTTTCTAACCATTTCTCTAGAAAAACTTCTGAATTAAATTTGTTTTCATTCTCCATTTTATAATTTTTTTTAATTTTTCACATCAGCTATTAAAGGGTTCCTTTTTTTTCAAAACCATTTCACCATTTTTAAAATGCTTTGTTATGTCAAGAAAATCGAGAATTGTAGAGTTTAAGAATTTAAATGAATCGCGTTGAGAACTTTTGAACAACACGGCTTTTAGTTAAGCTTCATTTCATTACTTCATCCTTTGTCCTGTTGTTTTACACATTCTGGGATTTTCGTTTTCCTGTTTCTTTCATATTCCTTTTCTGATTTATATCATACTGTTTATGATTATTGCGTTCAAGTTCTCTTTTCGGATTATTTAAATTTTTAATTAACAAGCAATTTGTAGAACTACAAATAAAAAGTAATCTTTAAATTATTATGAAATGATAGATATTCAAGAAATTAATACGAATGAAGAAAAAAAAAATAAGCACGTAGCATTGATTTACAATGAATTCATTAATTAATCCAACTTTTCAATACGTAGAGAGCATATTTTATTATATGAATGAAAAATTATACATATATATATAGACTATATGTATGTTCAATTTATTTGAAAAAATCACTTAAATATCTGCAATTCTCCTTCAATTATAATCATGATAGAAAAATAATCAAAAATAAAAATAAAACCACCAAACAAACAAAAAAGCGGTTTTTTGCTGTCGACTTGAAATTGGGTGCAATCACATCTTGAGTTTTTAGTGGCTGTGGCTAATTTATAAATGAAAACAGCCCAAGGAGGAAAGATTCGAACGCTTCTTTAATAGTTTTCCCTTTCCGGCGATGATTTCTACACACATGGCTAGTGGACCGATTTGCAGGACTAACTGAGAATTTTGTATCAGAGGAAATTCTCTTGAAACCGAAATGCAAGCGATTTCAATTTTATAATAATAAATCTACACCTGGGACATAGTTTTGCTACATCCTCATTGTTGAATTATAATTAATGAAACTATATCATGCGGCATCTTATGAGAGCTCCGATGTAGTGTTTTTAGACGGGTAATTTTTGAAATTCAGCCTACTTACGGAAGAACGCTATCGTTCATTCTATAAATGGGACTAATTAACGGGACTGATGCTGGACTTGAGTTACGAGTACTTTCATCCTGAAAGAGTACTAAAACGAAGCGCTTGTTTTCCTCCACTCACCTTCATTAAATAAAATGAATTAAAGGCAAAATTGTTATATAATGGAGAAATCCATATATACGTTTAACGGATAACTAATACATATGATTTAAAGAAATTATTATTTTCAGGAAACAAAAGTAAATTTTATTGTATTCATGTAATGTAGTACATATGTACATACGTGTATATTACATATACTTAAAACTAATACAGATATTTACATGGTTTTGTTAATATGAACTAATATTTCCGATAATATTACGAGTAATACAATAATAATAATAACTAATAATAATAGTGATAAATATTTGTACAAAAGCTAGAGTTTGAATAAATCCAACAAATAATGTTGTAGAGTGGAAAATCGTATTTTACAATAACAAAGTGTTATTTAATGAACTTAAAAATGTAGGCTAAATCGCAATAAATAGTTATTTTAATTATACATGATAAAAATAACAAATTCGAATTATAAATTGTAAATACAAGAATTATTCATAATTCTTAATTCACAAAAACAAAAAGATTATGCATTGTGTGACTTTATATTATATTATTATTTAATAACTTGGCTTCCGTTAAGTGTTGTCTTTATTTTGTTTGACATTCTGAATACTTTTAATCCATGCAACAACACTTAAAGGAAATTTATGTTAATTCACAAAAATTCGGAAGCAAGTCTAATTTTATAATTTTCTGTTGCTTTCCTGCTTTACGAGAAGCGAGTTTTTTTATTTATACGGTGAGGCGAGGGTTTTTATTGCATAATGAACTATTTATTGCATAATCAGAAGTTTTTCAAAATAGTATTAAATTTTAAGTAATTCCAGTTTCTTTGTGACTTTGCTTTAAATAATATTTTCTTTTTCATTCATAACTTAATTTTATTACACTTTATTTAATATTATCTACGAATATTTGATGTAATTTTAATCGATTTTATTTTGAACTGATTTCTGAGTTATTATATTTTCTGGGTTACATACATATACATATATTGTAGTATATCTGCCTGAAGTTTGCTTTGTACATCTTAACAAAGTGTACACATACGTGTGTGTGTGTGTAGTTATTTATGCGTATATGTATGAGTATGAAAAAATCTGGGGCGGCTCTACTTTTCGTCCTGTTGAAATAGTTTTATCCTAAATTTTTATATTCTATCTGGGCATACAAATACATACATATATAAGTAGGTATTTCATGGGACACATATTCATGTGTATATAATGTGTTACGATAATAAAAAAATTTTAATTTTCTGGAAGATACAAAGAGATGTATAAATGTTAAATTTTAATATAAAAATTCTCCTGAAATGTTAAATATTAATGATAATAAAAAATATTGTAGTTAAAAATGTTCGCCGCTTCTTGTGTAACAATATATATGTATATGCACACACATACATATGTTTGTATGTATGTATAAAAACAGCTAGATCGATTTTTTGTACGACTTGAATTTTAGGAGAGGGAGAAACAGAGAGCGAGGCAGAAAATGTAATATTTTATGTAGTTTAAATATTTGTTATTGTATTTATTGTAGTATCTAAGTTTGTTTTTATTCTTGTATTATCCTTGTACTATTATTATCATTATTCTGTTTTCTGTATTAGTATTGTTTCGATTTTTTTTTTGTTTTATTATGCTTCGTTTTTTATTGCTTCGGATGGAACTAAAAAAATTACCGTTAAGTAATTAAGATGGATAAAATTTTTAAAACTGAGCGTATTTTCTACACCCCTCATAATTTTAATTCTGACGTAAACATCGGTCAACTTTTTATTCTCTTTTTTATTCTGCATATTTTATTTGTAGTTTTTTAGTTTTTAGATTTGCCTTTTATTGAATTAATACTCTTTTTCTTCCTTTTTGTATTTACTTAATTAGTTTGAATGTTTTTATAGAAGCACCCTTTTTTCAAAATAGAAAATACTTTTAAAATATTTAAGCAAATAGCTTAAATGAAAAAGAACAAAAACAATGACCAAATTTATATAGAAGAAGAATTCAGTTTTTTGAGAAATAAAAATTATATCGTCAGTGAACTGGTTTTATAGTTGGTAAAAAAAGAGTTATCTAATGCTCATAATATGATCAAGTAGATGAGTAGTTTGTTTAAAACGGACGTCAAATGTTATTGTTTTTAATATAAACAACGATCTTTATGAAGATGATGAACCTGTTCTATTTTTTTATTTATGATTCCATTTCTATTATATAATGCAACAAATATAAGGTTGGGAGAGAAAAAACAAAATGAATGGGATTGAAAACAGCGAAGACAATTTAACAGAGAAATCATGAAACGAGATTCTGTATAAACAATATTAATTCTTATAAAAAGTTAATTATTTATCCTAAAACATTCTTAAAACTTTTAGAGTCTGAATCTAGTCGCAGAATCTGGATTGATCCGGATCCAGTTGATTGAAATATTGTAAATTCGGAAACTCTGTTTGCGAATACGCTGTTTTTATTATTATTATAATATAAAAATATGCTTCATAGATTACTTTTAGTAGACATTTTTTATTACTTTTGTGTTTTAATGTAATTTTTAGTTAATTTTTATTGTTTTTCTTCATTACACATTATATTAACATTCATTTAATTACGCATTATGTGATCGCACAGTAAATATGTACATATGGTGTATACATATAAGTACTAAAAATATAGTAAAACTTAATTATTGCTAGCAACGTAAAAATTGCTCCTAAAGTTTTCACAGTGTCGAAAAGTGGTACATGCAGTGGATCGATTGTTGTTTTTGTAAGCATAACTTATGAACTATAAAACTATTTCGGAAACATTTTCTTTCTAATGCTTCAAATTCTTAACTAGTGCTTAAAACATAGATATGATGACGTAGTAAAGGAGGACCCATTAAAAAACGAAATGGTCGACGATATGAGAGCGAAGATATTCTAAGGCAAGACATAAGGATGGCTAAAACTACTTAATTCAATGAATATTATTAAATAAATAATTTTGCTAATGAAAATACTATATTCAAAAGATCAAATGAATTCTTAAGGATATCTCATGATGCTTACTTTAGTATAAGACACAAATCCAGAAGGTACGCTGCTCTCATTGGCCTTGAGATTTGCTTGAAGCGAAATCTCAAAACATTTTTAATCTAATCTTAAAGCTAGTCTTATGTTAGAGAATTGTAGTTGATAGTTGCTAAGTTAGTTTAGTTAGTTCCATGCAAAGTCTGTTCAAAATTAGTTGGCAAAAAATATACACGAAATCGTATTCAATTCGCGGTATATAATACGGTAGAAAAATACAAATAACGGTACTTAGTATGAGTACTGGCAAGGATTAATCCTTATAACTAGAAAAAAAAGAATCTAAAAACTAAAAAATCAAATAAAACAAATAAAAGAAAAGGTAGGAAAAAAGAAGAAAAAAATAAAAAACAAAATGAATATAAAGCCGAAAGTAATAAAATAAAATAAAGTATAACAAAATAACACAAATAAAATAAAACATATAATAAAACAAAATAAAGTCACTTAATTTACTCATAAATATTTACTGCTAAATTTTATTCGATAGTATTTTATTTTTGTTTCAATTTAATCTAGGAAACTGAATATTCTTGAAGTTTAAACTAAAAATGAAAAGCAGATGTTAAAAATGTTAACTAAAATGTAAATTTAGAAAACAAAAATTCAGTTAGAAGCTTATTAAGTAGAAGATTAAATCTAAAAACCATTTTGACTAGAATACGATATGAGAAACATCAAAGTTTTGTGCGTACGCAATTTAAATTGGATTTCACATAATTTCACTACAGTTCTCACTACGCACCGAATCGCCGATGCTCAGCCGCTTGCTCACGTGCTGTAAAAAAAGCACTCGCTCTCAATTATCGGGACCATCGACCATCGAAAGTTTTACTGATAATTGTTTTGTTATTTCAATTTCTTTTCTTTATTTTCTTTTCACTTTTCCTTCTTTACGTTTCTTTCCTTTCCTTAGTTGGCCTTTTTTTGTATTTTGGTGTTGTTATCGTCAATTAGTTTAAAATCCTATCAGGTTCCGTTCAGGTGGGTGAGTTCTTTGTAACAAAAAGAAAATAGATACAAAGGAAACAATAACAAAAAATCACAGCCGGCCTGCTGACAAAAAAAGAAAAACAACAAAAATTACTGTTACTCGTCCACAAGTCAAGGGTGAACAAAAACTCCCCATCATTTTAAAGCATAACAATTTGTTTCGAACAGAAAACATGTTCTCAATTTTGAGTAACAATTTAGTTGTAAATATTTAATGGACACGTGATTGAAAACCTAAAAGAATTGAATAATTGATCTGATGTGTTTTGAGTGCGGCGAAAGGGGTGAATGTACATAATATTGAACAATATTGAAAACGAACAAAATAACATCCAATTTTTTTGGCTTTACTTTGGAAAAAATGAAAACGTTTCACAGTATATTGTATATTGCATAAAAATTGATTGTAGAAAATATGAACGATTTGTTTTGCAGAGATTCCAATAAAATTAGGAAAAGATTTTATGTGTTAATCTGGCATAATTTTTAAAACCGTCTAATAAGAAAAGGAAAGAAAAAATGTAATATTGTACAATATATTGCGCAATATTTTACACAATGTTTTGCAAAATAAGACAATGTATTGAAAGTTATATTATTTTACGAAAATTCGGAAGTACATAAGTACTATATACGTATTTTGTGATGCGAACTTCTGACAAACCTACAAAATCCTGTAACTTTTTAGATTCTTAACATACTGCTATAAAATTAACATCTGTTTTTATTATTCTAGAACTTTTCTCGAGTATTTTTTCAAGGCTTCTTTAGTGAACTTAGTCTTGATGAACTCTTTTGAGAGCAGAGCAGAATAAATATGAAATCAAGACGCCTTGCAAGACCCAGAATTCGTCTATTTTTAAAGATCGAGGATACTCTTGGCATTTCTTTATTAAAATGAAGAAAAAGCATAAAGTCGACCCATTTTTTTTATATACTCCCCTGTCACTCTCTTCTTTCTCTCTCTTCCCTTCTACCGCTCTCACTCTCTCTCTCTCTCTCTCGGCCTCTAGCTTAATAGGTCAGTAGAACTTGTAAAACAAAAAGTTTTAGAAAAAAGAACAGCAATAAAGAAATGATTTAAAAATTACTAATTGGCTAAGAGCAAAAGTTTTTAGCAAATATTTATTATATGTTGTGTTTTTCTATTCGTAATTATATATAATTCCTAACTAGTTCTTCTCTTGTAATTGTGTATCTTTTATGCAGGTCTCTGGTACTCATTTCTTCAGTTTTAGATTATTATCTAAACTTGTTCAGCGTCTTTTCATGTACATATATAATGTTTTTTACATAATCCTACATGTTATTTAATTGTATAATTTAAAGAATAATTATATAACGATATATTACTATATTGGATAGTGTATAGTTTTATATTATTTTATGATATAAATAAAGTATGAAAAGTTAAAAAGGAAGAATATGTTGATAATCATAATAATTGTATACACATTAATTCACTTAAATGATTGCAAGTATTGTTAATTAATTTCATATTGATATTAAATGTAATGATTTTTTAAATAAGTTTTTATTTTATTTATTTATTATCTTGTTATACTCGTATTTGATAAATCTTGAATTTATCTTAGCTAGGTTTTAATTATTATTTGTATGATGTGATTAATTAACTTCAAATTAATTTCATTTCAGTTTTAGTTAATTTATTTTTTATTTAATTTTTATAGGAAAAAAACATACATTTTTATTATTGTATTTAATTAATTGTAATTAATAAAGAAATAAATACAAGTTTTTACATTCTTAATTTCTTGAAGATTTTAATTATACCGAATTATGTTTGAAATATTTTTAAAAACTACTTAAACTTTAAATTAATGTATTAAAGTTATGTTAATACATTCAGTAAATTCTATTTAATATTTAGTAGTATTAAAATGTATTCTTTTTAAATAATTTGTAATGTATTTTGTATGGAATCTTTTTAAAACTCCAAACTAAAGTGTTTAAGTATTTTACGTAATTTTTTTTAAATTTCATTTTTTATTCTATATTCTATATATGCATTTAAGTGCATTTTCGGGTCCACTTTTAATTTTATATTAAGAAATTTCGAATTAATTTTTTGCTAAATTAAGCTTGTCTTAATTAAATTTCTCTTAATTAAAATAATTGTTGTTTATTTATTAGGCTTACTATGTAAATGTAGCTTAAGTACGCGGTGATTAATTACACTGTGCCACGCCCCCTTAGAAGGGCAAACTAGCCACGAACATGTTCTCAATGAGCTCCGGCGCTGGCACCAAATCCTCGAGCTTCAAATAGAATATCCGCTGCAGACCCTGGACGCTCAACGAGCGGAGTTCGGGTAGCTTGCCGAGTAGCCGACTGAAGTAATGCGGCTTCTTCTGAGCCTCCGCGTTGTAAGTGACATGATCCCGCAAGCTGCCGATGATCTTCATTTGCAGCTGCTCCACTTTCTTCGGCTCCCGCAGCCCGTGACGCTCTGCAAGGAGAAGGAAGGAAAAAGGGCGAGGAAACGTGATGAGAAACAGAAGACATACTCGAAGTAATAAAAAGGGAACACCAGGACCTAACTAAGAACAAATATCAGTGAGCTGATACCGTGAAAACAGTGGCTCACCTGTTATGAGAGTCAACGCACAGATGCATGCAAACGCCGACACGTCGATCTCCAAGCTGTGCAAACTGCTGCTGAACTCAACGATGCCGTTGAGCCACTCACCGAACGAGCGCTGGCATTGGGCCCGATGCAGCACGATGCCGTTACAGAAGGCCATCTTCATGTCGTCGACGCGAGTGCGATACGACAGGCGCAGGACGAAGAGCTCCAGCGAGGCCGATTGGAAGAGCAGCTCCTGGTCGTCGACGCACAGGTCCAGGTAACCGGGTATCTTGTCGGCGAACTGTTTGATGACGTCCACGGAAGTGGTGAGCAGGCTGTAAAACTGCTGCACCTTTTCGGCCTCGCTCATGGCCACGTGCGGCTGGTGCTGGTTGTCGGTGGTGGTGGTCGTATTCATGGCGGTGGGGTCTTTGTACTGCGAGTAGTCCAAGCAGGACGCGTCGGGGGTGGTGTCTACGTGGCCGCGCACTAGCGCCGTAATCAGGGAGACAGGCGGGGATGGTGGCGACTCCTGCGGCGACTTGGGTTTGGAGGGCAGTCGGCCCCGTCGTCCCTTCAGCGAGTCGGTGCGCACCACCTCCTTCACCATGCCGACGGCCAGACATTTCTGGAAGCGGCAGAACTGACAGCGGTTGCGACGCCGCTTGTCGACAGGACACGCCTTGTCGGCGAGGCACACGTACTTGGAACCCTTCTGCACGGTGCGCTTGAAGAAGCCTTTGCAGCCTTCGCAGGTGCGTACGCCGTAGTGCTGGCAGGCTGCGGTGTCGCCACAAACGGCGCACAGTTGCGACGGACTCTGCATGATGCGTGCGGCAAGCAAATCGTTGGGGTGCGTGACGCTGGTGACGCTGCTGCTGGTGGATGTGGTGGATGTGTGCTTGGGTGTAGCTGCGGGTATGACCGGCAGCGACGTCTGCTGCTGCTGCTGATGGCAACTCGGTGAGCTGGAAGCGGAGCTGGGCGCGCTTGAGAACTGCGTCGATGCGTGATGATGATGCTGGTGATGGTGGTGGTGATTCTTAAGCAGACCGGGGGCGCTGTTATTGCTCAATACGAGCTTCGGTAACTTTGGACTGTGCCGGGCGGGCGAATCGGACCGCTGCATGGGGAGAGAGGCGCGCCGCAGCGGGGTGATGGCAACGGCTGCCGCAGCAGCAGTAGCGGCTTGCATCTCTGTGATGGTGGGAAATGTGGGCAGCGAGTAGCGTTCAGTTGGCATAGCCGATGGATAGGTCTGTAATGTGAAAGAGAGAGAGAGAGAGAGAGAGAGAGGTAGAATAATAATAAAGTAGTATTCACTTAGAATATCCCCCTCCTGTCCATTCCCCTCTTAAGGTACTCACATTGTGTTGTTGTTGGGCCAACTGTTGGTACTGCAGGTAGAAGTTGTCGCCACCAGCGGCGCCCGTGGACGCATTGAAGCTGTGCCCCTGCTCAGAGGATGAGCCGCCAGAGACTGAGGTGCCGTTGTACTCGAAAGATGAAGCCGATGAAGTAGATGACGCCGCAGATGAAGCAGTAAAATGATAGTTATAATTGTTGTTGTTGTTGCTCAAGCTGCTGCTGCCGGTGCCGGTGATCAACTGCGCCTGGCCACTTTGATTGTGAAGGCTGTGAATGTGATGATGGTGTTGATGCAGATGCTGGTGCATGTGGACGTGATTGTGTTGTTGCTGCTGTTGTTGCTGATGTTGCTGCTGCTGGCTGAGTGCATGATTGGCCACCACTTCAGCCACCACTGCGGCGGCACTTAACTGAAAGCAGTCCTCATCCATTTTTAAGTCCAGCTCGACGGCCTCGCTTAGTTGAGCAGCGTTGGTTGGCGTGGGCGTCGATGAACCTGACGGATTGTACTTGAGCGAGTACGTTTCTTGGAAGCTGGGCAGCGAGCTGCCGCACGAAAGCGGGCCGCCGATGGGCGAAGCAAGCGGAACGAGGCTGTTCGGTGTCTGCGATTGCTGCTGCGTCGTGCGTTCCTCGTGGCTGTGCAGCGCCAATGTTGGGTCACTGCTCGATCGCAGACTAAGCAGGCCGATTTCCTGCGGCGTCGAGCGGTCGAAGCACAGCGACGACGACTGCCGCTCCTGCTCGCTGGAGTTGGGCGTGATGCAGTGCAGCGGCTGCTGTTCTGGTATGGACGAGAGTCGCTTGTCGCGCAGGCATGAGAGCTTCGTGAGATTCTCGATGGAGTTGCTGATGTCGTCGCCGCTGCCTATAAGCGTCTCGGAGGACGAGTTCAGATCTGGCTGTGGTAGCCGTGGAGGTGGGTGTGGCACAAACTGTTGTGGGTCGCCGATGTTCGGCGAGAGCAGCGAGTGGTTGGAGTCCGTGGGGAAGAACAGATCGGACAGCTGATTAAACGTCTGGTCGATCAACTCGGCATTGTCGACGGTGGTGCCGCTGAGTGAGTGGATGGGATCGTCGTCCTGCTGGAGAAGCGGATGGTGAGGATGCTGTGTCAGCGGCTGCTCATGCACCTGATGCTGATGCTGTTGTTGCTGCTGATGTGTCTCGTGATGATGGTGCTGATGTTGCTGAGCGTCCGTTTGTTGCGCCGCAAAATTGTCGAAAGGAGAAAGAGAACTAAAAGAGCTCTGCAACGAAAGACAAAGCAATGAGGACTGAATTAGAAAAGCTCGAAGCAGCGAGGATATCTGCGGCAGCCAGCTACGAGTCGCAAGGAGGAGTTACGTCAGAAAGCATGCGCCAGTTCGCGTGACGGTGACTTGATTGGCGCTCATAAGCGTCATACAGAAAGAACATAGTAAAAAAATGCATAATTTTTTCTGCTTACATGACTGTTTGTAACACGACAGCGATTTGTTACGTGTTGTTAACTACGTCGATTAGGAAAGAAAAGGGAAACAATGCTCAGGTACTCGATGAGTAGAAGTCAAGGGTGATGTTGTGCTATCCTGATATCCTTTCAACCACCGAAACCGCAAAGGCAAGCCACAACAACAACAACGCCAGCATAGACAACTGACTGACAATTAACAGTTGTTGTTAACATGACAAACAAATTAGTTGCGGCAACAGCGATGATTTGTTAACAACTTGTTAATTGCATTGTTTTGATATGAATATTTAATTAGCACATTTGTAGACGCATATGTTTGTTTTTATAACGGTTAATAGATGGAAAGATGCCACCTTCTATTCAACAACTTGAAGGGAAGAAGTTTGGAAAAATTTGTGTATTCTTTACTTACTAATGTTGTATATAATTGTGTTGTAATCCTAGAAAAGTACTTTATTGAAATGTACTCCTTTTTATTTGAACAATTTTAGTCCTTTTTTAAGTTTGTAGTTCGTTAGAATTCAATTCTAGAAGTTGTTGGTCTATGCTTTGCACTTTTTATTTGATATTATCGACTTTATTAGTGTTTAGAGAGGAATTCCACATCTAATGCCGAAAACCATATCAAAATCGGTTCAGTGGTTCTTCATTTATATTAAATTAAAGAAGTTACTCCAATGAAAAACGATATTTCAACAAACAAAGAAAAAAGAATAACTTCTACAATAAACTTGCTAGAAATAAAAAAAAAAATATTGAAATTAGATTCGAATAAGCTCAATTTATTAGTGGCAATAACTCATGCTAACTGGAATCTGGTTGTGGCCACGTTTTTTTATATATTTGTTTTATCTTTTATTTTCTTGTAACTTTTGATTTATTAATTTGAATTTTTCTCTCTTCTTTCTTTTCTCACTGTTTCAAAGTTATTCCTTTTATAGTCTGGAAACTTGAAAATATTGCAAAATGAAATGGAAACTGAAAAGTTGAATATTTAATTTTATTTTTACATAATTTTAAACTATGAAGTAACGAATAAAATTTGTAACCTGCATGCATTTTGGTAGGTTTTGGTTTTTTTTTTTTGTTTTGTGGCCAAAATGCAGTTCCAAAAGAAACCTTTTTGACAGCAATTAATTACAAATTATTTCGAAATACATGAATATATTATATTTGAGAAGCGACACAACGTGTTGGTTCCGGTTTCAGTTTCAGTGCGAGAACCAGTTCCAAGAGAGAGATAGAGAGAGACGGAGAGAGAAACTGGGAGATGTTCTTTTGAAAATGTTGATAGAGGTTAAAAACACAAAAAAGAGACTAATAATAGCACTAATAAAGAAAAAAAATTAATAAAAAAATTAATTATTTAAATGAGTTGAGTTTCTTGCTTATGGATTTTTTTAAAGACTTGATTTTTGATCTTTTTCCTTAAAAAATCGTCGTTTGCTTTAAGTTAGCTTAAAGAGGATAGCCTTAAAGTGCCCCTCGATTTGGGTTGATGTTTTCATATCGGATATATAGCGGTATTATTTTATATGCTACACGCTTAGATTAACATTTAAAAATTATTACTTTAGTCGCATGTGCTTCATGAACTTGAAAATGGATGTATGTAAGTCGCGGGTCTCGCATGATTCATAGACAATAACAGGAATAAAGTGATTTTTTTGGAGAAACTGAAAGTCCCAGAAAAAAGAAAAGTACGAAAGAGAGAGTAGAGAGGAAAACAAGAAAAGGATGCAAAAAATAGCTGAGCTCGTAAGCCGGCGAAATGAACCGGTTATAAAAGTTGGTCAACTCGTGTTTTTTCATCGATTTTTCTCTCACTTCTCGTGACGTATTTAAAAAAAAAATACCTGGTATCTAGTTTTTAAAGGAAAATAAAAACAAAAACAAAAACACTTACATTTGGTTGCAAGAGCAACATGCTTGTTGTTGTAGCTGGAAGCCTTGAATTGTTGGCTTTAATTGATTGCGGTTGAAATGATTTCCCAGTCTTAAGTTTGGACGTTGAAATGGCTCGCAAACCTGCTGCTGCTGCTAATGTTGTTGTTGTGGTTGCTGCTCTTGTTGTTGCTGATGTAACAGTTGTCACAGTGACGCTGTTGTTAACTGTTGTTGTTGTTGTTGTTGTAGTGGTTGCTTTTAACGTTGTCGCTTCGGCAATCAGACTGGAGTGAGGCTGAAGTTTAGTTGCACCTAAAATAAAACAACAACAAGAATTTCGAAAAAAACGAATGAAGGTTAATAAAAATATTAAATCATCGAAAAATGTTAAAACATCGGAAAACATTTAAAATGAGTGTAAATAATGACGAATATTATATTTATGTTGATTATATTGTATATAAAAAACGAATGAAAAGCAACCTCGGGTGCACTCGGGTGCAAAATGAAGGAAGTTCTAAAAATAAGAGTGTTGGAGAACCAGCAGGAAGGGAGGAAGAGAGGGAGGGAGGAAGAACTTCGTAAGCTAAAAAATCATCGTCCGTGAAGTGGAAAAAAACAATTACTTGTGCTAAATGCCAAAAATCGTCCTTTGGGACTGCGAAAAGAAACGATTAACATTTAGAAAATATTGTAAGCTGTCAGAATTATTTTATTATTGTGTAGAATAACAACTCTCAAGAAGAAGAAGAAGAAGGAGCACAACGTATAAATAAAAAGCAATTAAAACAACGCGATGTTAGTTTATTTTTTGTCTTTTATTACTTTTCTTCATTTCATGCTTTTTTTCTTTTGTTGGTGTTTTTCATTTGTTATGTTTGTTTTTTTGTTTGTTCTTTTTTTCATAAATAAACTGGTGACTTTTCTACTTTGAACACGCATCTGTAATGAAGCGTTGTAAAGATTATTGTTGCTGTTGTTGTTGCTTCTTCCTCGTCTTCTGCACTTGCTTTGTAATTGTTTCTTGCAGACAAAAAGTGGCGCTATTATTAGTCTTTATTGCATTTTAATCAAACGTAAAAAATCTATGCAACCGCTTTTAAATTATTCGGTGCTGGAATTTTAACAGAGATCATCTTAAACATGCTCAGAAGAGAGGAGAGGATGCTCAATTGTGCTAGTTTCGTTATTGTTGCTGTTGTTGTTATTGTTGTTGTTGTTGTTCTTAAGATTACCGTTGGTGTTGCCGAACGTTCGTTGATTGTACATCGTATTCGTGCATGTAGCAGATTTTCGCCCTCGGCACAACAAAACAAATGAAACACAACAGCGATTTACGGCAGTCGAGAGTCATAGCAACAACAACAACTGCAAGAGCAACAACAATAGCAACAGCTATCCTCACCGAACGCAACAAAGTGCTGGAAAATAATTAATTAACAGTGCTGCGCTGTTTGCAAATTTATTGCTGTTAAAATTGTTGTTGCTGCTGCTGTTGTTGTTGTTGTTGTTACTATTATTATTTCTGTTTCTGCTCGTTTTGTCTTCATTGCAGTTGCTTGTTTTGTCGTTGTTAGTGTTGCTTTAACTCCTGTCTTCAAACACGTTGTCTCTGTTGTTGTTTAAAAGCCATGTTTAATGTTTTCGCAACGGTTTAACAACGTTTCTCATTGCAGCCAATGAACACTTGACACAAACAACACCTTCTTTGGATTTCTTGTATGTATGTTTTTTGTTACTTTTTACACTTGTTCCTAGAAGAGTTCCGCTCTTTTTTCACCATTCTTTTGATGCTTTATTGTTTATTATTATGATAAATTATCATTTAAGCAGTACAACACGAAAGAACAAGCAACAACATGCAACAAAAAAAGCATGCAAGAAAAAAACCAACAACGACAACAAAAGTTATCTTAAATGAATTTTCAAATCTATTTCGGGTTTTTTCTTGTTCTTTTCGTGGTCTTTGATTTTTATTGTATTTCAATTTTATTTCAATTTTATTTTTTTTATTTATTATTCATCGTTTATTGTATGTACCATGAAATGTATTCCCACCTCGCTTGCTTGTTGACCACTCACTCAATTCGATGGATTCATTTGCCATCGCCGTCGACGTCGAACGCCAACCACGAAGCCACGCCCCCATGAATTCGGCTGTAACTCGGTGTTGAGTGTAATTTTTGGCCACTTTGATTGCCGACTACACTCACGACTGTGTTCAGATTTACACTGATTTACATCGATTTACATACGCCAAAAGAGTGGGAATTTATTATGCTATAGAAACCACAGCTACTGGTCTAGTTATGGGCGTGATGCTACCCACATTTTTACTTTATTACAACATCTTCAAAGCCATTCAAAGGCAGCGAAAATTAATTGAAACTCCTCAGCGTGAAGCTGAGTTTTGTTGCTGTTTTTGTTGCCGGTATCACTGTTCGACAGATAAAACAACAACAACAACAACAGCCACTACAACAACAACAACAGCAACAACAGCAACGCCAAATTAATTGCTTCCATTAAGAATTTTATTTGGTTTTTATTAAAATTAGTTGTGTCTTTTCCTGGGTTAATTTATTTTATTTGTTTTAAAGTGATTTGAAGAAGCGTTAAGATGATCGCTTTTGTTTGTTGTTGTTGTTGTATTTGATGAGTTTGCCGCTAGTCGCTGAGTTGCTTTTATTTTAAGCTGTTTTACAATATTTTATTATCTGTTTAAAATGATTAAAATGATCAAGTTATTAAATGATTATTAGGGTTTTTAATGATATTGTTTTTACTTCCTAATTTTGTGGTGATGTTTGTGGCGATGATGTTTGAATTACGTTCTTTTAATCATTTAAAATTTATTAGTTTAGTTTAAATTGTTAAAAAATTACAGGAAATTCAAGGAATAAAAAAAAAATGCGTATTGTTTCCTGGTGAAGTTTGTTTTCTAAATCTTTAGCGATTGGTGAAAAAATTTCGTGGTTAAAAAAAGTGGAGAAAATGTTAAAAATAAAATGAAAATATTTTTAATAGCTTCGTCACAAAAGAACAAAAGACATCACAATAGTAATTGTTATGGGCTTCAGTAGCAAAAAATACTACAACAACAAGAACAACAACAAGAACAACAACAACAACAATAACGGGAACATGAACAATGTTGCTGCAGCATCTTCTGTAGCAACACTTTTAACAGTAGCATTTGTAGCAGCATCACTTCTGATCACGTTTTACAACTGCAACTGGTGAGCATAATATTAAAGTTAACAACAACAAAAGCGGAATCATAAAAAAAAGGAAAAACCAAATAAAACCACAACAACAACAAGAAAAACATGTCATTTGTCGAGCAAAATCGATCGACACCAGAAAAGAACTGAGAATAACCAATAAAATAATAATAAAAAAAAAAACAAAAACATTATAAAGAAAAAAGAGGAAAAACGATTGAATAAAAAACATGGTAAAAAGAAACCCAAGAAACAACAAGAAGGCGACATATTTTTATCCCATGAACTGTGGTTCACCTTCTTCAGCAGCATCTCGTCTCTAACATCGTAGCCAAGACACAACCCAGACTCAATCGTGGACGTGGACTCTGTCGCAGTCGCTGTTCTCCATGTCGATGTTTCAGACTCTGCCTCAGACTCAGAGTCAGACTCAGAGTCAGATTCAGAGTCAGTGTTGGATTCAGATTCAAACTTCGACGCTGCACGAATCGAGGCATCAGCGTTTAGCTTCTGCTAATCGCTCGTAGTGATCTAAATGCTGGTGTTGTTGCTGTGGTTGTTGTTGTTGTTTTTTCTTGAATGCGGCTCCCTCTTCTAGTAGAAGAATTTTCGCTGTTTTCGCTTTTTAAATACTTATTTTTGTTGGTTTTCTTGTGAAGTAGGAACGACTACTCTTTAATTTACACCTCTAGTGCCGCACTTGTGCTTTTGTGTTGGGAGAAAAAGGAACAACAACAACAACAATATTAACAACAGAAACAACAATAACAACAACAACAACAATAACAATAATAACAACAACAATAACTGCAGTAATAACAACAATAATAACAACTGCAACACTTTAAACGAATTGCATTGCGCTGCACCCATTCATTGATCTCTCTGATATCTCGGTAACTATCAAGGGTTACCCTCTGATCTCTCTTTCTGTCTCTCTGTGTCTCTTCTATATCTATTCTCCCTCTCTCCTTCCCTCCCTCTCCCTCTTTGTCTCCCTCTCACTGTCCTGATTCATTCTTTTTCTTGGAATACGATTTTTAATAATAGATCCTCATTTATTTCGAATTATTTCGAACTTATTATTAGTGGCTGGATGTTCTTTTGTTGTTGTTGTTGTTATTATTTATTTAGTTTTAATTTAATTTTAAAAGAATGTATTGAATATCCGTCAATATCTCATGTTGATTCAATTAATAAATCATTCAGACTAGAAGCATTTCAATTTAATTATTTCTTTTTTATTTTTATTAATTGTGGGTTATTTATTTTTTTTTTGGTTTAATTAATTTACACGATTACTGGAAAATCCTGATGCTACCGCTTTTGTTGTTACTGCTGCTCCTCTCCTGACGTAACAGTGTTAATCTTTAATTGCTGTTTTTTGCTGCCTGATTCGACTTTAAATAAGAAGACATTTCAGCCAAAAAACTGCTTAATTTCCGTGTTGTGCGGGTGACGAGTCAGGTGACGTTTCTTTCCAGCTACCCCCTTCCTACCCGCTTCGTAACCCCTTCCTACCCGCTTCCTAACCCCTTCCTACCACATGCCTACCACCTGCCTACCTACGGCCCTCACTGCCTCATCGTCTATCAACTTCTTGATCGCTTAACTACTTGCGTGGTCGGTGACACCTGAAGTGAAAGGAATTGAGTGGTGAGGTGAGGTCAGTGAGTGAGTAAGTGAGTGAGTAAGTGAGTGAGTGAGTGAGTGAGTAAGTGAGTGAGTGAGTGAGTAAGTGTGTGAGTGAGTGAGTTGCACTCGTAGGTAGGTGAACGAGTGTCATAGCGAAGCAAAGGATCGATCAGCAGCTCGAACACAGAAGCAAGAATCATCGTTCGGGCATCTTCCCCAACACTTCGGCGGGGAGGGGGGGGGGGGGGGGAGTTTCCTTGGGTTCAGTTTTTTGTTCACTTCAACTAACGAAAAACACAAAAAACCAGGTTCAGAGTTTGCATGCTTATCAGTGAGTAGAGGATCTCTTCATTTGCATCTCCGAAGGCGATTCTAATCGATATCAAATTATATTTAATGAGAGGAGTAAAAACAACAACAACAACAAGAAAAAGAAAATACCAAGCTTCTGTATGTGTGTAAAATAATCCAGAGGAACTGATGACCTTTCATTCAAGAAGTCAACGAAAAACCTAATTTTGTTTTATAATCAAAAATCGTTAACTTCATCGAATAGCAAACATTTTCTTGGTGGGTTTTTTTAAGGGCAAAAGAGCAGTTAGCTTAAAATGCTTCTTCTTCTGACCCGTGACTCATTCCCGATGGATTAGTTTAGAACGCTTAACAAAAGCGGTGCAAGAAACATCGAATAGAGAGTCCTTGACACCGTTAATTGGCAGGTCTTCAGTTAAGAAGAAGAAGTACAACGACGACGTGTGGTGTCGGGTAACGGATTAAATCCGCACAACTACGCACACACTCTCACGCACTCAAAATGGCGAAACAAAAAAAAAAACTCCAAAGAAAAACGCGTGGCGGGGAGGGGGGGGGGGGGGACTGTACAGTGCTTGTTGCTTACAAGTTGCTCACCTACATTCATGGATGTGATGCTCATGGAGAAGAAGAGGAAGGCAACGATGAAGAAGAAGAAGACGAAGAAGAAGAAGAAGAAGACGAAGAAGAAGAAGACGAAGAAGAAGAAGAAGAAGAAGAAGAAATAGTAGTAGAAGAAGAAGAAGATGACGAAGAAATATGATGTTTCAGGTGTCTTGGACCGGGTCTAAAGTACCACGATTTAAAGGCTTTTATTATTGTTGATCGCCTCTCTGCATCGACGCTCAGAATGCGTTCTTGTTGTTGCTGTTATTGTTGTTATTATTACTATTTTGGGTGGTTCCTGTTGTTGTTGCTTGTTGTTGTTGTGCTTACTGACAACATCGCTGCCTCCTGAATTTAAATCTTCATCTTCAGCTAAGTTGAAGTTTTTCTAATACTTTTTTTCCTAAATTTTTTGTTTTTCTTCTTTTCTCGTTCAACTGCAATTTTTCACCACGAAATCCATTTGCAGCACAGCTTGATTGGGCACATGAACGTTGATTCAGTGAACGTTGGATACTTCGACTGGACCCTGCAGAGTTTAAGCATCATTTTTGGCAGCTTCTTTGCAGTGTGGCTGTTTTTCTATTTTTTTAAACATGCAAACTTTACTCCATTACTTCATCATCATCGTCTTCATCTACTTCTTCATTATCTTCATCATCGTTTATTAAATCTTCTAAACTCTGGCTTTAACTCGTAAGGCACCAGAGAGAATAGTGGAGGAGTGGAGTGGCGAGGTGAGGAGGGAAGAGACACAGAAGAGGAAGAAGCAGAAGACGATGACGAGAGAATCAGTATTAATGATACGACGAGGAATTCATACAGGGTATTGCAACATTTCCAATGGCCACCAGTTCGGACGGATGTCGCAAGTACGCTTGTCTGGCCACTTTTCGCGTAGTAACGTAGTAAAATTTTACGATTCCGTGATTATAATTAAAGAAATGCAAAAAAGTACGAATGCGGCGATTCGCATGCGACATCTGGCGGCATCTCCGGTACCTTGGCACAGTAATAAGCACAATTAAAGCTGTTAAAAGTGATGGAGTTGATTTATTGGGTGGGTTAAATTAACGCAACTGGTACTTAGGTCAGAAAAAAAAGAATCACCAACGAAAAATCGTTTTAACATAACACTTTTTATAGGCCTCAAGTTTAGATTAAGCAAGAACTCGATTCTTTGTTGAGTTCGTGAATAAACCGAAAGACTTAAGAAACGAACTGGATTTTTCGCTCCCCATGAAACGTGAACGAAAAACGAAAATAATACGAACTATTTTAAGAAAACGTTTGATTAAAAATGTTTTGAAGGATTGAAACTTTTAAAAATTATTTAAAAATTACTGTTAAAATTCTAAATCTTAATAAATTATTTGTTTTTTATGATTTCTATGCTGCTCAACCGGACGACAACCTGTGAAATCTATTTTTAGGAGTGAACCTGCTTGAACACACAAACACACGGTGGTTCTCAGTAACATCAGCATCACGAAATACACAACAACAACAACAGCATCAACTGCATCAGAAGTTTTAGCGTCAGAGTCAGCTTCAGCTCCAGCTTTAAAATTATCTTTAGCATTAGATTTTCGTAACATCATTATCATCATTAGTTAAAGCATCATTATCGCCATTATAAGGAACAACAACAACAGCAACACAAACGATAGACTATGTGACTTTTTTCGTTACAAAGAAAAGCAAAAGCAATTTTCTCAATTATTTGCCCAATTTGCCTGAAAGATGACTGCAGCAACAACAACAACAACAACACTCAGAGTCGTTATCGGTTGTTGTTAACGGTGTTGCTGCTGCTAAGGATGTTGTTGTTGGTGTTTCTGCTTCAATGGACTGAGTGTTTGCTTGTGTTGGCATCATCTTGCTTCTTCTCTGACGTTTCAACTCTCCTTCCCGGTCCATTTCTATCACTCTGCCTTCATCGTTTTTTCTCGTGTTATTTTGCTTTTTTTTCTAATTAAGACATTCGATCTGGAGTTTGCGTGTGGAACGCGAAAGTTTGCACTCTCAGTTTTAAGAGAAAAAAAAAACAAAAACATCGAAATTGTGCTTCAGATGAGACGCTGTAATGTGATGTCTTGTGATGTGATGTGATGTGTTTCCGCTGAACACGTTGCTGCTGAAAGTTGCTTGAGTGGGTGGTGACTGTTAACTGATTTGAAGATAGACCAATAAACAAGTGACGAGTGATGTTTTATTGCTTCAAAATGTATTAAATAACTCAAAATTTAGACACTTTAGCTTGGTTTTTGTTGTTGTTGTTGGTCTTTTTCGACACTCTTCACCCTTCTTTTATCTGTTTCGCCATTTTTTTTTACCGACGTTTTCTGCTGTTGTTACTGCAATTTTTTATTGTTAACACGTGAGTTCAAATCACAGTTAAATTTTCAGCGATCGTTTCTCGTTGATGTTGCATAATATTTCTTCAGTTCTCAATAATTGAAGACTTCGGTTGTAGACAAAGTGTGTGTCTGTGTGTGTGTGTTCTTTAATTAATAGTTTTTGATTTTTTCATCCTCGTCTCTCCTTCTCCTAAGTATTCATTTTCCCGACGATTGAGTGAAGAGATTTACGAGTTTCTTTTAAATGCATAAATTGGCATAAAAGAGTCGTCGACGACTTTAAATAACCACGAAAAAACGATGACAAAAATAAGCATAAAATATTATAATAAAAAAACTCATAAAAAGATACCGTTAAAGAAAACTCTTCAAAAGCGGCTTAAGTATAAAAATCATGTCCTACTTGCTTTAGTTGTGGTTAGAAAAAAGAACAAAAAAAAAATACGGAAAGTATTCGATTTATTTGATTTATAGTTCTCATGATGTTATATTTAATGTAATAGGAATAGAAACAAATGCAACAACAAAGAAAGAACGAGTAAAGGAACAACAAAGAAGGAACGAGTAACAGTAAAACTGTTCAAAAGAAAGAGGGAACGAGTGAGAGTGAGAGTGAGACAACTTATACCCGGTAGAAGCCGATAAATACCATTCTCTTTCAGTCCCCCAACCAAATCGAATATTTTCACAAAAAAAGGTTAACACACGATTTGCAACACTGACTGAACTGTAGTTGAAATGACACTATATTCGACTCTTCTTCTTCCTCTTATCTTCTTCTTTTTAGTGTAAATTTAACTGCTTGTTATGGAGATGAGTTCAACTAAGTCACATTTTTGCATAACTTAAAATGAACTCAGTGATTGCTACAGTGACTGGGTGACTATAGTTTAATGGCGGCATAAGTTACTCGCTATGTGAGTGACTAACTAAATGCAAAAACTCTCTCTTTTTCACTATCTCCCCTCCTGAAAGTCAGAAGTTTTCGTGACTGAGTGTCTGACCCATGAAGTGACTGAGTGACCTGAGTGATTATCGGATTAGAGTCTCCTATGAGAGCGATGTCACTGATCGACTATAAAATGGCTGAATGATTTGATGACTGGATGATTGAGTGACTGTGTGAGTGAGCTTCTGTGTCTTGGTGATTGAGTGGCAGAATCCGACGAAATAATCTAGAGGTCCTTGACTACAAGGGAATAAGTGACTGAATCATAGCTGAGTGAGTGATTTCGTTAAGTGACGTTAAGTGATTACTGATTAAGTCACTTACTGTCTTTAAGTCACTTACTGTTAGTGATTGAGTGACTCTGTAATGTAGTAAATACGAAAATAAGTGTTGTAGTTTCTATGTAAATAGTTGCATATCTGAGTATCTAGTAGACAAAGTGACTGAGTGATTGGAAGAGTGATCAGACTGATCACTATCTTGTCTGAGAGTATGATATCGAGTCTGAGTGACTGACTATCTACCGTAAGTGACTGATTTAATAGCTTACTGTTTCAGTACTGTTTCATCTTTATGAAAGAGTGATTAATTGATTGAGTGACTTAAATCGTCGCACGAAACGTCTAAGTGACCAATCTGTGTGTGATTTTCTGGGCAACGGAGTAACTGAGTCACTCTTTATTTGTCTAAGTAATTTCATATTCTAGTGACTGACTAACATTCCTGGACTGGATGACAGAGTGACTGGATAAGTGACCGAGGGTCTGAGTGACTGAGGAGCTGAGTGTCTTATTGAAGCGCTTGAGGTATTAAATATCATGTCTGAGTGACCGACTAAAGCGAGACTATCGTGTGAGACTGAATGTGACCGGGTGACTTGAATGTCAGCCACTGATTTGCTCAGACTCATGGTAACAAGGATTGCTTTCCGTTTCACTGCTTTGGGTCATGTTCGGTGCTGCGGAGCTTCGGTGCTCCGTTCAATAAAAACAAAGGCACAGTCATGGAGAGAGAGAGATAGGATGAAGAAAGTGACGGCCACTGAAGTCAGACAATCGATTAAACAACCAGTCCGACAGACAGGCAGTCCGTCGGTCGTTCATGCATTCTGCAGTTGGTTTCAGTCTCATTGGGGCGCATAATAGAAGCGCATCCAACAAGAACAACAACAACTTCATGGCGTTTAGGTTCGTAGTTCACCGTAACCATTACCGTTGTCGGCGCTGGTGAACCCGCAGAAAGAGATGCAGATAGCAAAGGAAAATAAAATAGACACACATTTAGAAGGAAAGAGAGAGAGAGAGAGAGACAGAGAGAAAAACTATCAACTGTTTTGTTGCTAACGACGTCAAGTGATCGAACAAGCTGCTGGCTATTTTCGTGGGATGTAATGACGATGTTATTCTTGTTGTTGTTGTTGTTGTTGACGTTTTTTATACTAGTTAAGAAATGAGGATGAAAATAATATGTATTAAAAAAATTACATAAAATAAGATAACAATATACAAACAACACGAAAGCAACACGAAAAAATTAGCAATGTTATGTAACTTTCAAAGAAGACACGAAGAAGGAGTCGCATTGTTGTTACTTTTGCTATTGTTGTTGTTGCTGCTGTTGTTGTTGTTGGGTCTCATCTTGATGTATGTTTTTTGTCATCGTTTTCTTCGTTTCTTGTCATTTTAATTTTTTTGTTGTCTTCTCTGTTGTTGCGGTTGTTTGTGCTTTTTTTGTTTTTTTTCTTTTACCTTTTTTTGCTTTTGTTTTCGTTCCCAACTCATTACATTACATTAAAATCTACACAACGAGAATTATTCGATGTTGCATTTGAATTTTAATTCGAATTCAATCAGTCGAATGAATCAGAAGAAACTCACAAATCTTCGGACTTCGACGGAAGATTCGATGGAGGATTCGGAGGAGAATTCGGAGGAGGATTCGGAGGATCGTGTTGCCTGCGCTGGTGGACGTTGCAGTAGTTGGATAACTTTTTCGACCATCCATGAGAAATCTTCTTTTTATTGCTAAAAAATTCAGAGTTCGTTAAGCTATGCGATGTACTAAGAAATTTGTGAAAATTCGATCAGTTTCATGTACTAAGAAATTTGTGAAAATTCGATCAGTTTTTTCAAATTTTAGTGTTCAAAATTATATTGAAATTTCAATTTCGATTTCGTCGATTTTATTTGGCTTCCTTTTTCATTATTTATTGTAATTTATACATTTATTATTATTCTGTTTATTTATTAGTGTAATTTATTATTATTCTATTTATTAAGAATGTATTTATTATTATTATTTTATTTATTTATTATAATATCATGCTTTTTTATATTTTTTTTCTAAATAAAGAAGAATTTGATATCTCCACAGATCAAAAAGAAGAAGAAGAAAAGCATTTGCGCTTTGATTTATTTTTATTTATTGAAAAATAAAGTTTATATTGAGAAATGTTTCGCGAAAATGTTTTTCGGGTTCGGTAATTTTTCGGTACTATTTTTCGGAATTTTTTGTGTGTTTTTTGTCTGTGATAAATTATTCAACATGTAAAAGATTAACATCACGTTATTGTTACCGATGATTGTTGGTGCTGTTGTTGTTATTTTTGATTATTATTATTATCATAGCATAGCTGTTGTTGTTTTCGGTTCAATAACCAATCCTTTTTCGGAGTTTTTTTACTGGAGGAAAATTAAATAAAAAATTTCATTAGCTTCCAGCTTCGAGTTGATAGAAATGAATGCGAATGGATTTTTTTAAGTGCTTTCAGTGGGATTTGTTGGAGATGAAGTAAGTAAAAGCAGAAAAATCAATTGCAACAACACAAATAATAATAATAATAATAACAGTGAACATTTTTATGCTAATCAATTGCGAATTCATAAGGAACAAATTCCTAAAAAAGAGAAAAAACACAAATCACAACAATGGAGACCGCTTTAAAAAATCAGAGAATTTTTACAGAAAAAAATGCAGTAAACCCAAAATTATTTGGAATAAAGATCGGTTGGGTGCATCTTCTTTGGCGGTAACAGAAGCGACTCGGGCAGCTTCTCCATGGGCCAAGAGAACCGACACAAAAACAAAAAAAAAATAACTGGTCGAATGAAATGTTTTTCTCAAGATTCCTTATCTTGTGGTAACAATAAAAGCAACCACAACAACAATAACAATGATAGTAAGCTTTACAGTCGATTGATGTTACATCATTTTTATCGCTATTTCTATGAGTATTTATTTAGTTTTCGTCTTAGTTTTTAGTAAATGTGAGAGAATGGGTTTTTATATGTTACGAAATAATGTTTTGATTTTACAAATGCAAAGCATTTTAAATTCTCTTCACTTGTCCAATAAACGTTTACTGTTAAACGACCCAAAACATTGTACAGTAAGAACCGCACATTGTAAAACCGAGTACAGTACGAATCAAAACCACGCGTGGTGTACTTTACGAATGTCTGAGCGATAGATTAGAACAGAGTTCTGTTAAAGTGTTTGAAATCATAAAATAGAAAACACAGAAATTGACGAGATATCAAAATTGTTGTTGCTGACACTGCTTTTAAGGTTGTTGTTGTTGTTGTTATGATTTTTATGTCAACATCATATTGAAGAATGTCAACAAATTTAAATACCTTTGATTATGAAAGGATTTTTGAGTTTTATAAAAATTATCAACCAAAAAAAATTGTCAAATTAGAATTCGGAAAAATGTTAAAAATCAGGTTGATTGTCGATCAAAATCCATTCAAAATCAGAATAAAAGCGACCGAAAAACAGCCGGTCGGTGCTTTTATCTTTGATCGAGATGCACCTTGTTTTTGTTTTTTTATTTCTAGTCGTACCTCGAAAAACAACACAAAAAAAAAAAACACTTTGAGACACGAAAAACACCAGTAAATTCTTTGTTTATGAAAATTCTGTGGCTTTGATGAAGTTGTTCAGCGTAAAAACAATGGCAAGATCATCATCATGAGCAGTCATCGTAGGTACGAGTACTTGAAACAACAACAACAACAATGGCAGTAACAACAATGACAGTAACAAGAACAATAACAACAACAACAACAACAGTAACAACACCAACACCGCCACAACAACCAAAGAGTATAACAGATGGTATAAAAGAAGCGATTTGATTGTTGTTGTTGTTGTTTAAGATATTCATCTAAAATTGGTTGCAGTTATTTGTGACTGTCACCGTTTCTTGCCGACCATTTATTAAAAATTGTCAGCAGCAACAACGGCAACAGCAACAATTTTATCAGCGGCAACAACAGCCGCAAAGAAACATCGAGCCACGAGCTACGCACGCCGTGGAGCCCAAAAAGAGCGCCACCGCTTTTATTACAAGAATGTTGCAACTCTGCAACATTGTTGCGACAACAACAACAACAACATGGGTAGCAGCATCAACAGCATCACCAACAACAGCAGCCAATTGAAAAGAACATAAAATATCAAAAATAGATATGTACATATACTCGTATTTATATACACATGTACATACATATATGTACAAGTAGCAAGCATGATGAGTCTAGCATCATCAGTGTTGTTGTTGTTGTTGTTGTTGTTGCAAAACACTAGATACCAGCGATGCTGTTGACGATGGCAGCATACAGAATTTTCGTGGTTTGATTATCGTTTAACGTTGAGCGTCGATTGAGCTTCGTTGACCATCATTTTTGTGTCAGCATCATAAAAAGAAGTAGAAAAAAAAAAAAAACAAAAGAAAAGCATAAAAACAACAACAAGAAAAAGCAGAACAAAAAAATGTGTGAATCCCCTCCATGCGAACGTGTTAATTTGTCCAACTTGTCGACACTTGTTTCCAAATCTGTGAATGACTGTGATACGAGTACGTACACAGTTGTTGTTGTTGGCATTTTTGTTGCTTGCCATTTTTGTTGCTTGCAATTTAACAGCACCACTGAGGAAATGCAGAAAAAAAGGGTACTAAAGCAATGATGACCAGCTAATTTTTGCCGTTTATGGCACTGAGTTGAGTTATTAAAATGAAAACTAAAACAAAAACGAAAACACAACAGAAACCAACAAAATATGTAATTAAAAAGTATTAAATACAAGCCAATATAAAACTATCACCCTTAATAGTGCCCATGCTAGTTTATTAATTAGTGTCACCCTCTCGTATTTCATGTGAGTTGATTGATTGACTCAGTTTTATTTATTATCAGTTATAATTTTGTTTTTAGTTCTGTAATAAATGCCAGCCACGTGATTCTTTTATAGCTTAGAACATTTATTAGTGTCACCTCAGCTTGTCACCTCAGCGTGTCACCTCACCAGCGTGTCGTAAGTATGGGATTCGGTGCTCATTTTATTATCACTTGTGATTCTATTTTTTATGACTGGTTTTTAATACCTCAATGAATCGTATTTTTTACTACTTCTCAATAGATTTTTGTATTCTGTCACCCACTAAATTAGAAAGTATGTAATTTAATTAGCAAATTACGTGAATTTCGTTCACTACTTTAGATTTATTCATTCCACAAATAAACAATGCTTTAAATTACTTAAGACATTGTAATCATCCAGAATAGCCTTTTAATGTGTCACCCAAGCGCCTGAAGCAACTGTCACCCTTAGAGATATAGCGCCATCCTCTCAATTTAGCAAAACTTAAGTGTTTTAATTCTTTAATTGTTAATTAATTCAGTTATTTTGTAGGTTTTGTACTTCGTAAATTCCATACAAGAAAAATCGTCACCCACACATCTCACTCTCTCTCTCTTTCTCTCTCCACGTCTTTATTTCTCTTTTAGTTGTTGATCCTCTCTCCCTTTTTTATCTCTTTCTCTCTATCTCCCTCCTGTGTCTCTATCTCTCTCTCCTCGTCTTTCTGTTTGTCTGAACATGACAATGTTGAGTGTCATCCACTCAATCTTACGGAGAAAACGCAACTCATCTTACATCATCAAAGATTAGTCTAAATTTCGTGAATGATGCTCATATCTCAAGCGGCATTTCCGGCCGTCGATTCGCTTGAGAACCGCTGCCGCAATCGGCAACATCGAAGCATCAGCCTCAGCATCAGCAACATTCAAAGTCGCATTCGAGTCGTTTTGCAGTCGTTTATGGCGAGTTTATCATAATAAAAAATGTCGTTATGATCAGTTGGTTAGTTTTTAACTACATATTCATACATCATGTACATATATATACGCACACACACACACATACACACGATACACGATACACACTACACCGACTTCGATTAGAACTTTATTGAAATTCACAGAGAAATCTTGTGTGACTCCACTTTTATGTTGTTGTTATAGTTGTTGTTATTATTATTGGTTTTGTTATGCTTGTTGTTGTTGTTGTTGTTACTGTGTTTTTGAATTTGCCTTTTATTAGACATAAAAGTTGCTTTTGTTAGACATAATTTTATTGAAATGCAAATTGAAATGCGTCGAACGGGATGTGATTAAAATGGCGGAGTCATCAGAACGAAGCAGCGAAGAAGAAGAGAAGCAGTGCTGCGCAGTAACAGAAGCAGTAACAGAAGTGTCCCAAATGTGTTCTCCAACAACAACAACAACATTGTTGAGTGTCCAAGATGACTTTCAGTGATTTTCAACGTGTGAAGATTGCGATGTTGCGATATTTGTTTGAAGATTGAACTAATTTTTATTATATTCCTTCGACTTCACCCATTCACTTCAACGGTGGATCGAAGGATTGCTTGCTGATGGCTGAATTTTGGACACGATCTGCACGCGACCGCGACGCGACTTCACTGGGATTGAAGCGATCTGCGATTGTGTCATTTTATCCAGCAAAACAGACAGCAGACAACAAACAACAATAAAACGCATTCAGATGAAAAAAGCAACAACAAAATAAAATGTTGAAACGATTTGAGGCTTACTTTCTTGTTGTTGTATTGTTTCATTTACTTTGGCTACATTTTTTAATCAAGCGTCAAATCGTTTGTCGTTCTGTTGTTCAGTTGGAATCGAGTGAATATCGAATGTAAGTAAAAAACAAGTTGTTTCTGTTCCTTTATTTTTTACAGTTTTTTCTTTTGTTTTTTTATTCAATGATTGTTTATATTTTGTTGTTATTAATATTGTTGTTGTTGTTGTTGTTACTGTCACGTGTGTATAAAAAACGATGACGCTTGATTTACAGTTCATCAGGTCAGCAGGGAGAGAAACTCGACCGAGTCGAAGGATTAAATTTCTGGATAACCTTCAAAGCTTGTTTTTGTGTTTTTGTGGTGGTTTTAATTTACGTTTTCGCTTACTTTTAAAAGATGATTTTTGGTGACTTCAACGATTAAAAGTTGTATCCTCTGTTAAACTTAAGAATTTCACTTCTGTTTTTGTTGTAAAGAATAATTTTTAAAAATATGATAGTAAAAAAAATGTACAAAGTTTTTTCGTTTATTTTTCAACCGAGTTTTTTTTTGTAATTTGAGTTTTTTTGCCTTTTAAAAAGCGTTTTTTTTTTAAAATTCAATAATAATGAATTTTTAAAAATTATTCGCCCGTAGTAATAAATTTTATGAACTCTTCTTCTTCTTCTTCTTTTTCGTCGTCTTCTTCTTCTTTGTTTTCAGTAATTTTTACGCTAAACCAAGTCACGAGTAACGCAGAAGAAAAAAAGCTCACTGCTTAAAAACAAAAGAAACGTGTTTATGACGAATTTACTTCGATTTTTTTGATCTTCCGTAAAAAGATTTTAAAAAATTTAAGCACAAAAAAATAAGGACGGGGAAAAAAAAATCACAATCCAATCAAATGACTAACAATTCAATACATGATTAAATTTAAACAAAATGAAGAGGAAAAAACACTTAAACAACAACAGACCAACAAATCAACAGCAAAAGCAACAACAACTGGCAACCAGTAACATCCACTAAGTAACCGTCAACAGCTAAAAAAAGTAAAAAACAATTTTTTTTAATTAACTACTCGTAACTCGCCGATTTCAAGATATTTACGCAAAGAGGCTCACTTGCAACATGCTGCATGTAACACAAACACATGCACGCACACACACATATACATGCACACACACATATACATGCACACACACACACACACATACACACACATAGTCCCACACGCACACAATCAACCCACCCACCCACTTTTCTGTGAGAAACCTTTGAGGCACACAACCTTTGATGGGACAAACGGATGAGCGGCGAATCGAAGGACACGATCGGGGGGTGGGGGGCTCAAACAACGGACACGATACACGATCGACAAAAAATAAAAAAAAACAATAAACACACGATCGTCTGGTAGACCGGCCGGCTTCCAATCGTTGGCCAAAATTAGGCAAAAAAATTCATGCGATCCGAAAAATTGGCGGATGAGACGTGAGCAGACAGACAAACACACACACACACACACACACACATGCGGCGGCCTTTAACACCAACAACAACAACAAAACTAACACTAACAGCGGCAAAGACAACAACAACACCACGACCACCACCAACAACACCACGACCACCACCAACAACAGCAAAGACAACAACAAAATCAGCTTTCGATGATCACTCGTTACAATGTTTCAAAAAAATGCCTCAATTACTGTTAATTGACCAAAAAGATCAGATGCTAATGACCAATATATTGTATTAAATGCTGCTGATACAACAACAACAAACAACAACAACAACAACAACAAGTCGTGAGTACAACAACTACTTCATGTTGCTACTACATCGGTTGTTGTTGTTGGTTGGTCAATTTAAAGTATTCAAGATGCCAACATTTAATATTATCGAAAAAAAAAACACACATTGAAAAATACGAGTACAAGAAAAATTAACCATCAATTTAAATATGCAAGAATTTAATTAACTTGATCTAAAAATTAACAAAAAACTAAAATTTACAAAAAATCTGAAAAGGCAAAAAAAGAAAAAATACTAAAATGTTACGTACAAGGAAAAAACGTAATATTAATTGAAATATACATACATATGATTAAGTAGTTGTTGAGGTAAAAAAATAAAAAAAAATTACATTGATTTCAGCGAAATTCCGTACATTTCTCATTCAATCTTTGGTTTAGTTAGATTAGAAGTATTTCTTTAGTTTTTTGTCTTAAACTTAAATGAAGAAGATTGCGATGGAGTCTGTAATCGTCGCCTCTGAGAGGTTGTCGTTTACCAGATTCTGTCTGCCTGTTTGCCTGCTTCACTACCCGCTTCACTACCCGCTTCACTACCCGCTTCTCTACCTGCTTCTTTACCTGCTTGTTTACCCGCTTCTTTGTCTCCTTTTGTTGCTTTTTGAGGTCTTTATATCTCCTTCTTTGCACCGAAAAAAGCCACAAACTGAAGGCAATTAAATTTAATGTCCAAAAAAAAAAAAACTTGTATCGTGTATTAAGATAAAATATGGTCCAAATGAATATTTAAGCCGCGTTTGTTTTTCTAAACCGCGATATTATAAATAAAAATGTACCAAAATCGGAGAGTAACACACTGAAGTGAGTCATCCAATCTGAATCTAAAGACTCTTTATTCTTTAGAATTTAGAGGATAGTAAAAAACAAAAAAAAAAACAAGGAAAAATCCACCATCCATCGATTTAACGATGCGGAACCATCGTTTAGAGTCGTCTGTTCGATTCAATTCAATTCGAATTCGATTGTCGTTGATTCAATTCTCGTTGATTTCGATTGTTAACTGCGAAACGATTCTATTGTTCATCAGATTGTATTTTCAGTCAGATTCCAGATGACTTTATTTGGTATGCATCGAAGTTTGTTTTTTCTTATTAAAACATTTATTATTCTCGTTTCTTCTTTTATTGTTTCGTGTTGTTTTGTTCTTGTTTTTAGTCTTAGTTGTAGTTTTTCGTTTTTTTGCTCTTTTAGTTTAGCTGCTATTATTAAGAACAAAGTATTAACAAAGTCAGTTATTTACGTTTATAATTTAATTTGGTTTCGCTGGGAGATTTGCATCGGCGTGCAAAAAAAGTGACCGCTGCGGATAAATTTAAGCAACAACAGAAACAACAGCAACAACAACAGCATTACCAACATCAGCAACATCAACAACAGCAACAACAACAACAACAGCAGCGGTTGGTAGCATTGAGCCAGAGCGATTACAACAAATTTAGTACATCATTAAATTAAATACCCATTTTTACATTCTTAATTTTTGTTTTTATTTTTAGTTTCATTTTTATTTTCATAAAGACTGCAACAGGTTTGAATTAAAGTCGGTTTCTGCGTTTTTTTGTGTATTTTTTTTCGCCCGATTCTGGGTCAAGAATCTGCGGCCAACCTTCATCATTGATTCTCTTCTAATCTCTTGGCTTAAAGTGTGGCACCAGTTGACAAGGCTCTGGATGACCTGATGCCAAAGCGAGGTCGTGGTGGTTCTCTGAAGTTATTAATTTCAGATGAAGTATTTTTGTATTTTTTTTTTGGGATTAAATTAGAAGAAGAAGCATTGAAAAAGAATTGAAGAAGCATTGAAAAAGTATTAAAGAAGCTTTGAAAAAGTATTGAAGAAGCAATTTAATAAATTCGCTGACTAATTCGCTGGTTATCGGTTTGTTTTTATTACTCTTCGAATGATGGTAAACATGCAAAAAAATGTCCGAAGAAAATTTTCACAAAATAATGCATTTGAATCCAAAAGAAGTGGTAAATCTATTTTTTTGCATTAAATATATTTAAAAAGAAAAACAAACTACAGAAATTACTTTCTCGATGACTGAAAATTCCCCATAAAATGCAAGAAAGTGCATAAGAAGTCACTTAATATAAATTATTCCCGAGTTCATCAAAGAAAAGTCAATAAAATAAACCAAAAAATTATGACAACAAATGAAAAAAGAAAATCGAAAAATGGAAAATATTTCAAAGCAATGAAATTTAATTAAAGTGAATTAAAATGATTGAAATTCAATGAAATTAAATTTAAATTCAATGAAATGAAATTTTTAATGTATGATTGAGATTTTCATTGTAATTCGAATTTTTCCCCGTTTGTTTATTAATCTTATAGAAAGATCACGAAAAAGGTGATAGACATAAAAATATATAAGAACATTTAATTACGATTTAATTTGCAATTAATTCCGACAAATTACAAAATTTAATTAAAGAAAGAAAAAAAATACACACCAATAAAAAGTGAGTAAAAACAAACATGTTATTTATTAGTTTTCATGTTAAATAAAAATTGAATACAAATTAAATGATAACGATTGCTGAATAATAAATTCAAAATAAATTTTATTATTCTGAAAATCGATTAAAATATTCAAATAAAAAGCACCCAATCAATTTTCGATTAAAAATAAGTCATTAAGGAGTATTAATTTGAAATTTTTATTAATTATTAGATAACATTGAAAATTGAAATAAAAAATTAAATAAAATGGAATGAAATAAAATAAATGAAATAGAATGGAATAAAATAAAGTAAAATAAATAAAATAAAAGAAAAATTAAATAAAATTAAATGAAGTATTGTACAATATGTTATTATGTACTGCATACATATATAATGCGTTAATTAAAATATATGAAATAATATCGAAATAAAAAAGAAAATACAAAATCAAAATAAAAGAAAAATAACGATAAATTAATAAAGACATAAAATATAAAACAAATAATATATTTATATATGAATTAAATTACATTTATTTATATTTAAATTTATTCTTCTTTCACAAAAATTGCTTTTGTTTGGATGTTTCTTTGTTATGTTTTTGTATGTTTTGTTTTTTCGATTTCGAAAAAATGTTAATCATTTTATAATTTTTCTAATCTGCTCCTCTGCATTTAAAGTAATTACAGGGTGTCCAAGAATGAGAAAAGGTGGAGATAAATAAAGAGTCAAAGAGAGAGAGGGGGAGCGAGGGAGAGAGGGAGATGACACGAATGAACATTAAGACGAATTTTAAAATCATGTTACATCAACGAAAGACACGAAGACAGTCATATTTTAATCGCCATTCAAATTCATTTTTTATAGACATACATAAATAACAAAAACAACAACAAATTCTCCCCGGCATAAATTAAAAGTTTCTTTCGGTTAAAATTTAACCGGAGGAGAACGAAGCCAACAACAACAACAACAACAAAAGTGACAGCTTATGACAGCACAAATCAAACCTAAAATCAAAGCTAAACAACAACAAAAGCAGCAGCAACATTTTGCGACACACACAACAATAATAATAATAATATTAATAATAATTATAATAACAACAACAATAGCAATAACAACAACAACAACAACAACAAGACTCACAATAAATAATTTTAACGCACACTCAATCATAAATGAAAAGTGAAGTGCTAATGAATGGTTACTCGGTTACTCGGTTACTGCAACAAATTATTAAGTTCCACTGGGTCAAAGTTGAAATATGATTATTTTTCTTTTTTTTCCGTGTTTCTTTTCTACTTTGTTTGTTAGATGTTTCGTGGTTCGTTGTTTTGTTTAAATTATTATTAATGCACGTTTGCGATGTCAAACGCTGGGTTGTTGTGCCATCCGAGATGCACACTATATAATTATTGCACACTTTATAGCATGGTTTATTGCACAAATAGGCGTTGACAGCGCTGGAATTAATTATTAACTGTAAAACGTGAATTTCAATTAAAAGCTATTTAAAAATAATCATCAGTCGAGTTGGCTGGTGGATCGCTTCGGTTGAACGCGTTGCTTGATCGCGTCGAGTTGGACGGTTGATCAACCTTCCAGAAGTTTCATGAGAGTATAACCACTTCATTAAAATAAACTTGGATTAAAATTTGATAAAAAAAATCCATTCAATCAAACGAAAAACACGAATCACTTAAAAATTAAGCAGATCAAAATTTAGCCATAGTCTAAGCTTAAACTTGATCGAGATCTTAACACAAAATCGGTAATTGAAAGTTTCCATAAGAAATACATATAGTATATATGTATTAGATGTATATATGTAAAAATTAAAATAATCTTTTAGAACGTTAAAAAAAATCATTCTTCGTGAAAGAAATTTAGGAAAAAAATGGAAAAACCGTTCACATTTTTCAAAATTATCTCATAAATCATAAATTTCCATATACTATTAATTTCTATGAAAAAACTTAAGAGATGGGGTAAAAATTGATAAATGAAATGTTAATAAAATTAATGATGATAAAATAAATCAACAAAATTAACCGTTTTCAAACCTTTTGTTTGGATAAATGTTTGCTAAATGTCAAAATAGATGCAAAATTTCAATAAATCAAAAATTTGTAAGTAAACTATAATTTTGTAAAAAAATATGTATAAAGAAAAACAATAAAATAATTAAAAATATAATAAATACATAAATAGAAAATCATTTGAGTTAATTTTAAGCTTAATTTTTCCACTGTACAAAACTTAATTTAAATCGTAGAATTTCGAAATAAGAAAAAAGAGAAAAAAGAAAACAGTTAACATAATGGAACAAAATAAAAATAAAAGAATAAAAAATAAAGAAAATGGAGAAAAAATTAATAATTCTAATGGCAATGAAAGTAAAATGAAAGTGAAAAGAACATTAAAGAAAAATGGCAAAGAAACTCTAAAAGAAAACGAAACTAACAACCAAAATATAGCTGTAGAAACGAAATCCAACCAACCAACAACAACAACAAAAACGAACGTATACCGAAATGAACCGTTCCTAAGTGAACCTAACCTAACCTAACTTTAACCAAACCTAAGTCAATCTTTAAACGTCGCACGAGGAGCGAAATTTTGTGCCTTGTTTTTGGGTGCGTTCTGTGAACTCCACGATCCAGTCTGCGACTTCTTGTTGTTGTTTTTGGCAATGCTGCTGACGTTGTTGCTATGGCTATTGTTGTTGCTGTTGATGCTGCAAATGAGGCTAATGGAGAAGATGCTGGTGCTCGAAGTGGTGGTGCTGCAACCGATACCGATGTCGTTGCCGTTGCTGGTGCTGGTGTTGATGCTGATGTTGGTATTCATCTGTGCGATGATTTGGGACAGATGGCTTCGTCTCTCGGCTTCGTGTGCTTCATTATTGATTTAATAACGGTTCCGCAGGCACGTTTAAACAACACAAAAAAAGTGTGCTGCTGCTCCGCTGCTGAAGATGATGGCAGAGTGTTTAAAAAACAATCTGAGACAAATGAATGAAGACAGACAGACAAGCAGACAAACAGACGAAACACACAAAGAGTCAGCCAAGCAGAGTACCCGATCGAGCGTGGGTTCACTTCTTGTATACCAAATCCACGGCAACTCTACACTGAGCACAAAATTTCGGCAAGGCACTGATCGAGATGATTTATAACTTTAATTGGATGCAGCAGAATTTTTGGCAAATAAATCAAAGGAAAAAATGTGGAAAAAAGGGGAAAAATACACTTTTACGCTTAGAAAAAATACACTGAAAATAACAAGAATATTGAAAAGGATTCGACAATAAATAAAAGTAATAAAAATCATAAAAAAATAACAATAATAATAATGAAATATAATAATGAAACGAATTAATAATAATAACAGAATTAAAAGAAAGAAAGAAAGAAAGAAGTCCGAAATAGCTATACGATCTGCCAGTCGTTGGTTCAAATCCTGTCGCAAATGAAACGCTGATCGCTGAGAAAATATAGGTGATCTATACATATGTATATACATAACGCATATAATATAATATATGTACATATATATTCGAATAAATGAAGACTGAGTTAATGAATTAAAATCACACGTTTTAAAAATTAAAGACACGCATTTTTATTCAACCATTTTCTCGAGTGATGATCCTTTTCTTTACACAAAAAAGTGTAGCTTTTGTTTTTTTTACAGTGTAGCAGCTTTTGAATGTTTTTTTTTTTTTGGTCTTCTCTTAGTTGCATTTTTGGTGTAAATCAAAATTTTATTCGCATTACTGCCAAATAAATGGGTAAGGCTCAATTTGCGCCCAACTTACATTAGGTTAGTTATTGTCTCTTGTTGTTGTATTTTGTTATTGTATTGTGTTGTTGTTGTTGTCTGATCGTCACTGAGGATCGTTTGCGTGATTTTAGTTTTGTTGTTTTTGCCGTTGTTGTGTCTACGGAACACCGCCGTGGAAGTTTTTCTTTGGTGTTCGTAGTTACTTTTTTGCTGTTTTTGTTGTTGTTTTCCATATTTTAGTTGTTGCTATCATTGTTGCTATCGTTGTTGTTATTGCTGTTGCTTGCAACCTGCTGAAAACATGCTGTTTTTTCGGTTTTTATTCCTGCTTTCTTCAAAGAAATAGTTTTCGGTGTGGCAAAGCAGTTTAACAGCAACAATAAAACACTAAAAACCGTAGCAACAACAACACAGAAAAATGATAAACAACAACAATTAAAGTCACTCAAATCAGGTGGTTGGTAGGTCGATCGGTCGATCAGACGATTGGTCAGTTAGTCGGTCAGTCGGTTGGTCTGTCATCTGGTATTCTGTTCGGTCAGACGATCGATTATCTTTTTTTCTTGTCCGCTATTCAGAATGGTTGATTGGTTGGTTGGTTGATTGGTTGATTGTCCGGTTGATCGGTGATCAGTTGGTTGAATTATTTGTTTGTCCTTAATCGGTAGCTCTGTCATTCAGTTGAATGGTTTCCTAGTCGATCATTCGGTTGGTGGATTGGTTGTTTGGCTGGTAGAACGGTCATCTGGTTTCCTGGTCGATCAGTCGTTAGGACGGTCGCTTAACTTTTTAGATAATCTGTTAAACAGAACGGCTGGCTGCTTGGTTGGTTGGTGGTCCGATGGTGTGGTCAATCGATTTAACTGTTTATTTCTTGGGTGCTTTCTTTGTTCGTCGGTTGGTAGGCTGGTTTTTCACTCTGTTGGTCTGATCAATTTACTTGATCGATTGAATTCTACATAATTTCAGTCGAACTTTTATTTTTTTCTGGTATTTTATAGATTTTTCTTATGGTTGTTGTTAGTGTTGTTGTTATCTTTCATATAATTTTTTTAATTATGATAAATCGTTATTTTTATTGGAGTTTGACAACTTAAAGTTGTTGTTTATGTTTCCATGTTTTCATGTTTTACTTTTTCTATTATTATGAGTTTTATGATTGCTGTTGTGTGGTTTGTGACGTTGTAATGAGTGTGTGTGTGTGTGTGTATGTGTGTGTCTGTGTGTGTTGTTCTTGTATTCGACTGTTTCCCCACCTTCGAATCGAAGTGAACGAAAGCGAAACGTTGTCGTCATAAACGACTCAAACGACACACTGACTCTGATTCCGAGTGTGAAAGAATGACTTAAAAAGAATGACTGCATGATTACTCGATAAATTAACCGAATGAATGAATGAATAACTCACAGGATTGAATGAATTACTAAATGAATGAGCGTAACATGAGCTCAGGAACCAAGGTGAATAAAAAACAGAGTTTTTCTGAGTGGGTTTCTTTTTGTTTTTACTTAAATTTATGAGTCTTTTTCTGATTTAATTTTTTCAAAAATTTATTATTAAAGAAAACTGTAGAAAATTTATAAAGTATCCACTTTCAATGAAGTTTTTAGGGTATTTATTGATGTTTCATTAAAATGTTTCTTCAACGTATTGTAATGAGTTTTCTTTTGTGGTGTTGTATGAGTGTGTTTCCTTTTTTTCTGTTTTCCTGTTTTTCCTTAAGGAAAAATTAGTTAGCTTCGTTTTTTTGTTGAAAATTCTGTGGTTTTCTAGCGATTGCTTTAGTTGTTCAAACTTGTTGCCAATAAAATATACGATTTAATGACTTCCCAAGTCGAGAAACTTCCTTGTTTTATAATCATCATGAAGGAAAAATTCAGTAAAACAACAAAAAAAAGTTGTTATTATGAATTATAAAAGAAATTGAAAATCCAACTTAAAAGGGTTAAAAATGTTTGTGCCTTTTTTTCGACGAACAAATGATGGTAATCTTTAGTAATTTATATTTTCCCGAATTACATTTGCTACAAAGAAATTTGGGCTTCTTTTCTTTGCGTTATTTTGTCCTTTGTTTTTGGTTTTTAGGGTTTCTTTTTCGCGATGGCCCAACTTTACGATCAAGCGAATGAGTTACATGGGAATCTCTTCCTCATTCATGGCCAACAAATCAACTCGCGACGATTGCGGCCGGTCACCGAGCCACTCGGCCGGCTTTTGTTCATCCGACGATACAAGAAGAAACCGTCAACTAATTTTGTCTAACAAATGATGTCCATGTTGCGAGTCGACAGGGATACCACCAGCACAAACCAGACCACTCGGCCAGAGCCACGGCTGCTCAGACAGTCAGGCAGCCAAACCAGACACACAGACAAAGCTTCCAGAGCGACTTGGATCGTCCACCAGTCAACCAGCGAGTCACGCGACCCGCCAAGCAACCCAGCAACCAACCAAACAACCAAACGACCAAGCATCCAACCAACCAACCGACCATTCAACGGTCCAGCCAGCCATCCAGTCAGAAAGTCAGTCACTCGCCTGGGATTCAGAGCCACTCTCGCAACTGCTGTCTATCTGCTTGTCTGTCTGTATGCCTGTCTGTCTGTCTTCTTGTCTATCTGTCCGTCTCTTCACTGGGCTGGCTCATTATTGCGAAATGATCTTCACGTAGTTGCTGCTGGCCCAAGTCGACTTAAGCCTCATTTCATGCTCATTGTCAGAGTGGAAAAATGATTTAACATTTTGACTGGTGTCCCAGTCGGCCGGCCGCCGTGAGGTTGAACGTGTCAGAAGATGGTGCTACGGGGGCCAGAGAGGGGTCAGCCTGGATGCTGCTGCAGCAGCCTGCACCATTTTTGTTTCTCGTCATTTTTGGGCAAAAAACACTTTGCATATCTGCAGATGCTAATATTTGTTGCATGCGGCATGATATTGTTGAGGTGTAATTTTTCGGTCATGCGAACCACTCGGATCGGCGTGGGTCTGGCTACTCGGCTGGGTGGGTAGGTGGTTCGGTGGGTCGGTAGGTGGGTCAGTAGGTTGGTACTCCGGTCCGTTTCACTCTCTTCACGATGATGTAAATTTATGCAATCCAATCAAAATGTTTCGGGTATCATTTTTTATTTATTAAGTGTTGCACGTGATACGATTAACATGCTGAATGCTGAGTAACAACGGATCTCTTCTGTTACTCAGAAAGTTCAGAGGAACTGCCAAAGTTTAGGATTCAGTATAAAAGTGGAATGTTTTAAAGTTAAAAAAAAAGTTCGGGAAAAACGGTCTGCAGTTGAATTGTTTTCTTGAACAATCTTAGGATCATAAAGACTTTGGACAGTATTCTTTGAAGAATATGATGAAAATGAAAGGTTTCCTTTTTTTTATTCTTCCCTTTAAATCAATGCTTAAATTTAAATCTCAACAAATTGAAAAACAATGACGAATGAATGCACTGAATGTAAATCTTTGAAATTCCTTTCGATGTTAAATTAAATTTTGTGCAATTTTTCTTTGTATTATGATCATTATTAAGTGCAGTTTACAGCGCCGCGAATAACTGAAAATTCCGCTTTTATTGAACTACATTAAAATGAGTTCCACAAATTTTATTACAACGATTTGAAATCTCATATTTAAGTGTAGTTTAAGTATGATCAGAAAATGTACACTCAAATAATTTTCAATGGATTTTCTTTGTTTTAATTGAATCTGTTGAAAGAAGTTTAAAAAAAATAATGAACCAAATTTATTAAAAATTTAATGCTTTAATAATTAGAAAAAGATTCCTAAAGAGAGAAGAGAATTTTAATTAAAAAGGAGTGGAAAAGGGAAAATCTTTAAAAAAAACCAAAATTGAAAATTTGAAATATTTGATTGAAATATTGAACTATTGAATGAGTGACAGTTGCTAATTGCTGGGAAACACTGCGGATGATCGCATCGATCATAGTCACCATGATCGCTATGATCACTGTGATGATCGCTATGATCGTCATTGGTTATGATTTACGTATTCTTCGAGTGAATTAAATCATTTCGAATAGCTTAGCAAATCTTGAAAACATTCATTTAAATATCCGTGTTGCAAACAACAACAACAACAACAACAACCGCAACAACAAAGAAAACCTTGTAGACACGATTGGCAACATGATCGCTGGCTCTTGTCGTCGGTTGTTGTTGTTGTTTTTTCCGACATACCAACACACAAACACACCCTATTTTGCAAATAAATCAACTAAATTATGGCGTGTAAAAAAGCGAGTACGAAATCTCAACATGACGCCGCTGAGTAACTCGCTCAGTCACTCGCGCGGTCACTCACTCAGTCACCCTGTCAGTGACTAAGTTAGTCACTCCATCACTCAATCGCCTCAGAGCACGAAAAAAACCCTGAGATCGCAATCTTCCAATTAAATATTTACCCATCACCATTTAAGTTAACAATAATAAAAATAAAAGACTGCAACAAAAACAACAACAACAACAACATCCACCAGAACCATCGAAACAGTCAACTACTGCAATCAGTTTCAGCATCACGCATCAGTTTCATTCGATTGTCCATCCATCAAAATATTTTGCAAAACTTCAAACTGTTTGCATTGTTTTTTTTTCTATTTTTTTTATTTTTTTATTTTTTTTAAAATTTCCTTTAACCCTGGATTTCCTTTGTTTCTATCTGCTTAGAATAATGAACGGACTTTAAATGAATTTCAAAGTAACACGCAATCCGCAGTCGACACTCCGGATTGGAGTTGGTTTTGTTTTTAATTCGTGATTCTGAAAAAAAACTTGAACTCCGATTTCGATTCCGACTGCGATTCTGACTCCGACTGCGATTCCAACTCCGATTCAAAATGAATTCCGTTCCGTTGAGTTCATGAATTTGAAACTTTGACCTTGCAACGCTTTTTTGCGGGAACAAATTTCAATGCTAAAACTAATCAATAACAAATACTAATATTATTATAACAATAAATGATATTTAAAGAAAAAAACCATAACAAAAGAAAAGAGCATCGAAAACAAAAGAAGTGCACAAGAGAAAAAAAAATTAAGGAGAGCCATCGGAGGTCATTTCTTCACTCTATTCGCCTGGATAACAGCGAGTCGCGATCGTTGTTTGAAGGTTAAATGAATGCAGGGCACCATTTTGTTTGTGACTTTATTCACGCACCTTAATAAAAAAAATTTGGTTAAAAGTTAGAAAAAAAAAAAATGATTTAAGTCAAGGAATAATTAAAATCGTCGTATTTAATTGGTTAACAAAAAAGTGGAGAAACAAAACCCATGAAAAACAATGGCGGCATTCCGTTAGTTCACCCATTCGTCAGAATACGAATCATTTTCAGCTCTCAGCCTGCATTTTTTCGCACTTAATCCACTCTCATTCACCGCATTCGTTCGCTTCTTATCGATGCGTCCATCTTTTTTTTAAGCAATTTTAATCCACAACTCAGAAAAGTGAGGGTTTTTGTTTTAGCTCCACGAAATCAATAAAAAACAACTAGATACATAAATTAAAAATATTAAAACTACTTGTAAAGATCCTTCTATAAAAACTATAAAAAATTTATTGGTCGTCATCACGGCTGAGTACTCGGTATCTCTATCGTATGACAGAAGAATATTTAGTATGCATAAAAGCAGAAAAAAAAAAAAAAAAAAAAAAAAAAAATCAAATACTGAAGCCGAATCGAAAACAGAAACAAAATCATCACCACCAACAAACAAACAAATAATCAAACAAAAAAGAAAAAAAAATTAAAACAACTACAAAAAATAGAATTCTCACAGAGTGGATTCGGTTTGAAGAGTAAAAGTGAAAAAACCGGCTCAAAATGACTTAAGAATTTATAGCCATCTGAGTACGGTGGTTGCTTGTTGCTTTTGTTGTTGTTGTACAGACAGTAAAAGCAACAGCAAAAGGCGCAGAAAAGCGACAGCGATGAAGGAGGTGAAGAGGAAGAAGGCGCCAAGATATGTTGTTAGAATCTGTAAAATTGTTTAGCCAAATACAGTGAGACACGGTTGCAGAAGCCGCAAAAAATTCCCATCATCACGATCATCATGATCATCGTGAAGACGGTTGGTTGCTATAGTGATCTTCGTTATTATCCTGATTATCATTATAATTTTTATCATAACCGTTTGTTTTCTGATAGCCATCAGCCACGTGCAAAGCGCTATAAAATCATGATGTTATGAAAATCATATGTTATGATTATCATAATCATGATTATCGCGATCATCAGCAAGAGTATGATTATCGCGATCATCAGCAAGAGTATTCGTTAGTTTTATGATCATCGTGATCATCATCTTCTACTACTTCACCATCATAAAATAAAATTAGCTTAAGTAACAAGTTGCAGATATAGAATGATATGGGGAAAAAGAAGAAGAAGCAGGTGAAGAGGGAGACGCGGTTTAATAACGATGAATAACATTAGACAACAACAATAATTTCAGGCAACAAGTTGTTCGCACAGATATCGCTTCAAGTTTGAATAAAGTGCAGATAAATGCATAAAATTCAATAAAAGAATTTGAATTAATTGCAGAGAATTCAATATAGAGACGGACAAACAAGAAAACAGATCGACAGACAGTCATGGAGACATACGGACTGTTATGCAAACTTATATCGAGTCATATACAATAGATAATTCAGCGATATTCTATCATGAATCGATCGAGTCATGCGATCGAGTCGATCATTCATTCAACCAACCGCGTTTTCAGATGAGAACACGATACAGTTCTCATGTGCTTGATATACCGTTGTGCTCCTCCAACCATCTGTCTATCCATCCACCCATCCATCCATCCATCCATCCATCCATCCATCCATCCATCCATCCATCCATCTGTATTCTGTGTTCGATCGTAAATTTCTTAATTAATTGTTAAATATTCATCATCATCATCAGCGTCGAGCTCTTAACGAAGCTTTTAAAGTAAATTAATGCTTTTTAATAGCAGTCTGTATTTGGACGACGGTAACGGTAACTGTGTCTGTGTCTGTGTCTGTGTCCGTGATTTTATATGCTTCGGTATTCGTGTCGTTCGTCTGTATCTGTATCTAAATCGGAATCTGTGCCTGAGGTTTGTATCGAAGTCTTCGGTCGGTGTTTCGGTTTCTGTTTCTGTCATGTTTTCGTTGTTGTTGCTGACCTGTTCCTTTAAAAATAGAATTCAATTAAATTACTTTATAAAAAAATATACTCGTTTAGAAAAAAACAGCAGAAACAAAAAAAAAAATCTTATCTCATCATTTCAGAGCATTATTAAAAAAATATTTAAATATTAATAATAATAATAATAACAACAACAATAATGAAATTATAAAAAATAATAAATTTTTAAAAACATTTTAATTATTATTTGTTTTTCTAATACTGGTTTAGTCATTGATTTTGAGTTTTAGAACAAATATTAAAATCAGGAACAACAGAAAAAAAATGATTGCAATTAATTTTATGTGTGTTTTAATTTTTTTTTCTTTTTTTTTTGCTGTTGAAGTGTAAATGACCGTTATAGAAATGTCATTAAATTAGACAGCAAATGACGATAATAAAATGTAATTAATTTAAATTGAATCAAATTTGTATTCAACAGATTCTGTGGACCATTTTTCACATCGATTCGGGGCCGATAACAAGTTTACTCTCAAGATTTACTCTCAACTGGACGGAGAACTCTTTTAGGAGATAGAAAGAGATTAAGATAAATATAGACAGGTGAAGAGAGAGAGAGAGAGAGAGAGAGAGAGAGAGAGAGAGAGATAGAGAGAGAGAGAGAGAGAGAGAAAGATGAAGAGGGAGATACAGGTTGGATTACAGATAATACAAGTAGGTCCCCGATATGGACTTAATGTATTGGTATGGAATCTGAACCAGATCCATCCTATTTGTACAAATAGATTTGGTCCATAATTTAAACCTGGCAACACTTTGGTTCTGTCAAAGAAAAACAACTGCTATTTGGAAGAATTGATATGAGGAATTATGAATCAGGACAATAATAAATAGGAACCGATGAAACACGAGACTGAAACGGATGAAACTGTGACGGATTAAGTCAGGGATTAAGATCTCTAAAGGTTCTGTAGTGGATCTCTAGTAGATCTCTAGTGGTTCTGTAGTGGATCTCTAGTGGATCTGTAGTGGTTTTGTAGTGGATCTCTAGTAGATCTCTAGTGGTTCTCTCGGTGAACTACAATGAGTTTTAATTGGTTCTGCGGTAGATCAGTATTGGTTCTATGGTGGATCTGTAGTGAATCCGGAGTGGATCTGAATGAATCTGCATTGAATTTTGATAAAACTTTTATATACAAATGGAAATAGTTTCTAATGATTGTATTTAAATAGACTTCTGGTGGGATTTTAACAAGATTAACAAGATAGAATAGTTTCTTGATATACTTTAAACTAGATCCTGATATTGAACCTGTATTGCAAGAATGTGGACAAACAACAGGTGGCACCTTTCGTGGTACTTCTGCAGCCATGAAATATTCTTGCAAATCTACTCTGCTCAGATCAACTCAACTTCTGGATTTCCATTTATCTTTTATCGCTAAACAAACAATCTTGATGCGCCTCAAAGTAAATAAATTAAATTTTTATTACTAACTTAACATCGATAGAGAGACTCTATCACGCCCCCACCCCTCGCACCCCTGCACGCCTTCACCCTGACGCACTGATCACCCGAAGGTCGCAGTCGGGAGCTCTAATTAATTTCATTGAGCATATAATTTTTTATTTCTTTTCATTTGTTGTGTGTACAGCAATAAAAGCTCTCCGATTCTCGACACAAGAGTTCTCTCGATGGGTTCCGGCTGGGGATTTCCCAGTCGTAGGTTGCGCCGACTCTGATCGCAGCAGGCTTCTAATTCGACGATTTGCCGCGCAGTCTCGAGCTGGGTGACTGAGCAACGAAGTGACTGAGCAATAATTGAGCCATAAAAAAATTATACTGCAATAATTCGGCAGCAGCAGCAGATTCATTCTGTTGGCGCGGCTGCTGTCGCTGTTGCTGGTGCAGCAGAGTTGCAGGCGAGAGGAAAACCCAAAATAAATTACCAGAACCGGTCTTTTTCACACCAACCCATTTTTCTTGAATATTTCTTGGCTCCCAACAGTCTTAATGAGGGATTTATTATGGGTCTTTTATTTATTAATTTTATTAGTATTTTCTGTTATTTTATGTTTTTCTTCGCAGATGATTTTATTTATTTATTTTTATATACTAATTTTTTTCAATTTTGGTTTCTTTTCGATGTGTTTATTTCTTTCTTTGGGTTGCCTATTATTTTTTTTTTTCTACTGAAGCTGAGCGAGTTTGTGATGCAATGATTTCGGATCTCGATTTGATTGCAGAATGAAATCGCGCGATTTTTTATGCAAATCAAGCAGCGATTCGATTTTATGATCATCATATGCTAATCAGCAGGATTCCGTTGATGATCTGCGTCACCTATTCTAATAGCAAGAAGAAGAAGAACAACAACTACAACAACTTAGAACATTAGAATAGCTTTAGAATGGCTTTGTTCGGTTGTTGTTGTTGTTGCTATTGTTCTAAAAAACGTTGCCTTTTTTCTAACTTTAATGTGATGATTAAAATGCGGAACCAGAGCAACGTCTGAGGGACGTGAGGGATCTGAGGGAGAGAGGATGCAGCCTCCGATAGACTCGGAGTCGGACCCGAACGTGGACTCTGACAGAAGAGCTGCCGGTTGAACTGGTTATCATTAAAGCCAGCTTTTTTCACTTTCAAACCATAAAAATAACTCTCGAGATTCGAGAGGATTAAAATACATACAATTTGAAAGAACCATAGAATAAGAAGAAGAAGAAAGAGGAGAAGAAGAAGAAGACGGCGGTGAAATATTTGGTTATTTTTAGATTATTTGTATTTGATTTGAAGTTATGTATTTCATTTAATTATTATTATATTATATACAATATCAAAAGCAAAATAAAATCTGATAAAAAAGGCGAAATGAAACCAAATAAAAGAAAGAATCAACGACTAACGGTTCTTTCTCAAGGTCATGGTAGAAAAAAAAAAACACAAACTAATTCAGTGAATTTAGTTAATTATACAGAAAACTTAACATTAATTAAGAGCTGTTGATTTTTTACCTTTTTTGTTGCTGTTATAAAAGAATTTTATGCGAAAATTAAAGAGATTTAAATAAGAAACTAAACACTAATGAGATGGTTAGAATACAAAGAAACAAAAACCAGAAAAGAACAAGAGAGAAAAAGGAAAAGAAGAAAGAAAAAAAAAAAGAAAGGAACCTTAAAAGCTAAGGAGAAAAAATTAGAAATACGAATAAATTAAATGAAACAAAAAAATGTAAAGAGTGAGAAAAGGATGCAAATAAATGAGGAATACAGAAGGAGGATTTGTGGGACTCTGTTTAGGAGAGGGACCCCAGAAGAAGCTTCGGAATGCGGTATACCGGATACCGGACAGTTACAGGAATCGCTACCGTACCGCAGCGCTGTGTGTTGGTCAGAATGAAGACAACAACAAGAAAACGTTATGTGAAGGTTTTCAAGGTAGAAGAAGAACAAGCAGATGATGTGAAGAATGCAGACATGAAAAAATATCACTCAATCAAAGAAGAACAACAAAAAGAAAGACAACTAAAAACAAGAATTTTTTTGCAACAATTCAAATGCTCATGCTTCACCATGTTCGGAAATTCTTAGCTTTTGTTGCTGTTGGTTTGATTAAACAAACCAAGCAATCATCGCCATCAGTTGGAGGCAACAACAACAAGAACAACACTAAGAGCAACAACAACAACAGCGGCAAGAGGAACAACAACAGCGGCAAGAGAAACAACAACTACAACAACAGCAACAAAGCATCACTGACAATGGACAGTGGCTCAAGTTGATTGACGGCGTCAGCTGTTGTTGTTGTTGTTGTTTTTTTTCCCTGCCGGCAGCATTTATAATCAATTCAATTTAATCACTCGATTTAATCGATCGATCGATCGGTCGGTTGATCGCACGTTGATTGTTCATAAAAGACGAGAAGCTGGCGGATGAGGAGAAGGAAGGAAGAAGAAGAGGACAGAAGGTGATGGTGACTGCTTCTTGACCACTGTGTAGGCCCGCGATGAAGATGATGATGATGATTTTTATGGTGTGGATGGTGGGGATAAAATAATGACGATGGTGATGCTGGTGATCTTCATGATTATCGCTTAATGATCGTAATCATATCGTAATGATGAATACAAGGATCGCTGATGATGTCGTAGTTCGATTATGATGATGGTTTAATAAGTAATGACGAATATGATGATGATGATCAAGGATAATATTGTAACTTGTGTGATCATAATGATGGTGATCATCAGGAATGACGATTTGAACATCGAATCGCATTTGATAGCGTCTGTCGGTCGATGATGGTAGCAATACTAATAATGATAATGACGATAATCATGATGATGATCATTTAACTAAACTGTTTTGACTGCTTTTAGCGATCATGCTTCGATACACAGAATAATTACACTGTCAAAGCTGTCAACAAGAACGCTTTATTTGGCACTTCGTTGGACAACAACAACAACAACAACAACAACAACAACAAAAAGAATAACAGTAATTTTTTGTCGGTATTTTTATTAGGATTTCGGAATTTGTTTCTTTTTTTATGTGTAAATATTTTAAAAATCCTTTTTTTATTATTATTATTTTTTATGCGATTTGAGTTGTTGTTGTTTTTCTACTCAATACTCTTGAGATTCGGTTGGATGCATGATTTTTATTATAAGAATACGAGTACAACGCTTTTTGGGCAAACTTGTCACCGTGGGCTGAATCGTGATGTGAATGTAATTAAAATCTAAAAATTGTATTATAAAAGAACATCCCTCCCCACTCCCCTCCCCCCCCCCCCCCCCCCTCTACATCTGGGTTTTCTTCGCATCTCCGTCCTCTTTTTATTGGTGTTAAAATTGCATTAAAAACAATGTTGCGAATAAAAAGCATAATATTTGTAAATTTCGTAAAAATCGTATACATTTTATTGAACAATCAATAATTCAATCGAACAGTCATTTGCGCCGAACAGAAAACAACAAACATTATCATGGGATTAAACAACAAAAACAACAATAATTGTGTGTGTGTGCGTGTTTGTATGTTGCGCTTACGTTGGCGGTGTTGCACTTCACGTGAAGCCGGCTGGTTTTTAAGACAACAACAACATGAGCAACGACAACAACAACAACAACATCAGCAGTAAAAACAACAACAACACTAACAACAACATCAACAACAACAAAATAAATACAAATAATAAACATGTTTCAACGTTCAACGCGTAACGAACGAAAGATGCGATGCAAATGAACAATAATAACAACAACAACAACAACAGACACCATAAGAAGAAGAAGAAGAAGGAGTACACCACCAGCACCAAAAACAACAACAAGCAAGCAAAATATTTGTTTATGTGTGGTTAATTTATTGAATTTTGTTTGTAGAAAAATCAGACATACCGGCACGTTTGTCACTCTATCGAGCTGTCTGTCTGCCTGTCTCTCTGTCTCTCTGTCTGCCACTTCATCTGTCTGTCCGTCCGTTCATCGGTCTCCAAGAATCATTTAAAAGCCGCTCCTCGCTCATCCTTGAAAGTGCGAAGTTGCGAATCGTTGCTACTTCTTTATTTTTATTTTTATTATTATTATTGTAGTTGTTGTTGTTGTTGTCATTTTCGATTTTCGGTGTTTGTGAACAAAAATTGACGAAATTTTTTCCAGAAAAACAGGTTCATATTTTTTCTTTCTTGACAGGTTATAAAAAGTTGCTCAAGTGTTAAGCGCACTTTTTTTTCACTTCAGAGGATTCTTCACAACATGTCGAAAAAAATGATTATGAAAAAAAAATAATCTAGGGAAAAAAAGCGCGCTGTGATTTGTTGATCATTGAAAATTCGGGGGGCGGGGGGTAAAAAAAGAAACCACGAAAAACTTCAAAATTATGACAAATTAACCATGCACACTTTTTATCGGTCATTTTTTAAGACCAATGGAAAAAAATTCGAATAAAAGAGGTTCCTAAAAATTTAGAAAAAAAATTTAAAATTCAGAAAATTTGGAAATTCAATTGAAATCATCGATTAGTCATGAACTGCAATTAAAACTCGTAGTTTTTTCTTTTAAAAAGCATGATTTTTTGAAATTTCTGATAAATTGTTGGAATAAATTTTAGAAAAATAGAAACATTTTTTAAAATTTTAACTTTGAAGTTAAACAATGAGTGAGAAAGAGAGACACAGAGAAAGGGTGGGGAAGAGTGAGAGAGGGAGACAGCGAGAGCGCAGACGAAAAACCGATGAATTCAGGAACTCATTCGAAACTCTTGTAAAAGATGTGAAAAAGTGATGGAAATTTTTTCGAACAACCACTTTTTGTTGTTGTTGTTGTTCTCAAGCAACATTTAAACGATGTTTATTAATTTTTTACGGCTGCTTTTAATTGTGGACTTTTTAATGTGTTCATTAAGCAATCCGCACAGATTATTAATGATGATTGATCATGATGTATTTATTGGTCAATATAATGGTAATTATTTTTAGTATTTTAGTATATTATTGTTATTATTGCCACTACTATTAACATTATGATCATTATTACTATTATTATGGCTTTTATTACTACTATTATTATTATTCATTATCACTGCTTATCAACTCGGATATCAGAAAGATAAGAATATTATGAATAACTTGGAATATTTTTGAAAATTTTTAATTCTTTACATAGACCTCAGTTCCTCATTCATTGAATCTTGACGCAATACGAAAGCATGAACAAAAAACCTGCTCTGCTCAGCTCCGTGCTCTGTTTACACGCCTCGCTGACTGACATCACGTGTGAACGGAGCCCGGGAGACAGACAAAGTAAGCCAACAACAACAGTGTTAAAATTGAGTGCTGAGAAAACAACAACAATGATGGCTCAACAATGTAACAATCCCCCTCCACCGACAGCGCCCGCCTCTGCTAAAACAGCTGGTAGTAAAAAAAAAACTAGAATTTTTATTCGGAAGTGTAGCGTGTGTAGCAAAACAGCTGGAGGCGTGTGCTGGCAACGTTTAGATGTGGCATAATAATAACAACAACAACAACTACTACAACTATTTATAACAACAACAACTTCATTATCATCACCATCGACTGGGACAACAAGAATGAACTTGAACTCATGGTATGACGTCATAACTGAAATTATTTGCTATTTTTGTTACTTGACTATTGCTCTCTCTTCCACTCTCGCTCTCCTTCTCTCACTGTCTCTCTGTTTCACTCTCTCTCTCTCTCTCTCTCTCTCTCTCTCTCTCTCTCTCTCCCTGCTCCACACTATAACTGTTCATTTCACTCGAACCCACTGCGTTGTTTTTCAAGGTCAGCGTCGTTGCCGAAGTCGCCTTTCGTCTTTGTTTTTGTGGTTTTCGGTTTTGTTGTATTCATAACTGGATTGTTTATTGTTTCACTCACCCCCCCTCTCCCCCCCTCCCTTTTTTCCTTCCTTCCTTCAGCACTTCCTTCTTTGCTTTCTTCCTTCTAACGGCATGTGAACTTCATAAAAGAACCGTTATAATTCACGTGTCCATGACTCGCGTGTAGCAAGATTTTGATGAAAATACTGTAGTTGTTGTTGTTGTTGTAGTTGTCACGTTGTAGCAGAGCAAAGTTCCGTTATTTTGGTCAGCTGCACCGATTTTTCTCGCCGTTAGGAGTTTTCTTTAATTTTTATCGTTATTTTCATGTGTTATTGAAATTAAAATTTATTTGATTTGATGATTTTTTTATTTAATTAATTAATAACAATTCGAAGAAGAAGGAAGAGGGCGAGGGTGATGGTGAATGTAGCACTTAATTTCGAAAACTCACCACAACACGAGACAAAAAAAAAAAAAAAAAACAAAATACGAGGCGATGAGAGACGAGACGAACCGAGATCAGATAACAACCACGAATTACAAGATACACCAGACGCAAACCTGTCGACATCCACAAGTAACACAACAACAAACACTCAACATAACATCACATCACCACACACCGCATCACATCACATCACCACACGCAGCATCACATCAGATCACTCCGCATCGCATCACATCACAAGTGCCAGCGTTGTAATCGAACTCAAGTGCTCGTGATTTAAGTGATCACGTGATCCCTGCTTTGCTGATCTTCTTGTAACTTGATCATGATTAATTGATGTGTTGATCAATCTAACTGATTTATTGATGCGATTTTTTTCCACCGAATTCCTTCATTCTTCTTTATGATGAATTATTGTTATTATTGTGATTTTTATTGCTTTTGCATCGGTTTTTGCTCGATCGATCTTTTGTGGATCTCTCTTTGTGCATCTTTGTTATTCTTTTTTAATGTCCATCATGTCCCCCCCCTCCCCCCTCCCTCTTCTCTTTTTCTCATTGTTGCTGTTATTCTTTTGATGTGTTTCCCATTTTAATTATCCATCATTTAATGAATGAATTTAAAATGAATTTTTATGCATTTTTAATGTGTGTGTGAATTCATTATGTTTGCTTTTTTATTAATTTGTATTCTTTTATTTTAGTGCTTTTTCAATGTTTTTCATGAGTTTTTCGTGAGTTTTTCTGTTGATTTTTCATTTAAACATTTTTTGTTGTTTAAAAAGCGTGGAGTTTCGCATGAATTCGAAATGATTATGAAAAAAAAATCGTAATGTTGATGAATGTGATCATGACGATTTGGCAGATGATTTTTATAATGACTGTGATGATGATTGTAATGAGAATTACCCTATAATGAGTATTAAAATAATGTTGATGATGAAGACTGTTTTTGATGATTTTTATAACGGATTCTGATGATGATTTTAATGACGATTGTCTGGAAAATTCTGATGATGATCAACATATGATCGTTGAAATTCTGAATTAAATGATCCACAACATTCTGATGAAAGTGATTATAATGATCATAATGATGTGATAAAACTGATGATCGTGATAATGCTGAAGATGATTGAAATTGATTGATTGTTATAATTGAATACAAATGATGCTGATGATGTATCTCACATATTTGCCCCCTCTCTCCCTCCCAATCTCTCTCTTTTCTCTCTCTGTCTCTAGTAAACGCATTCCTCTTCGTTATTTTTTCTGTCTCTTTTTTTAAGGAAGTTTTACTCGCTTCTCTGTTGTCGGCTGTATTTTTTAGGTGTAAATAATTTGCTTGGCCCGAGTCGGCAATAAAATGTGACCAAAACTCATTCTCAAGAATGTCGGGCGTTTTTGTTATATTTTAAGACAAGAAGAAGACTTCGAAAGAGAGCAAAAAAACACTCCTGTAGTGTGTAAGCGAGACACAGCAGATCGATCGATCGAGTCACTTCAGCTGCCAGCGTTGCAACACGTCGCTGTCGGCACCAGCATCGTGTACACCCTCTTTTGCATCACCATCGACACTCGTCTGTCGATTGTCGTTCGTTTGTCGTTCGTTGGTCGTTCGTTCGTAGTTCACTCATCGTTCGTTCGTTCGTCACATCGTTCAACGTGTTGTCTGCCTTCGTTTTTGTTGCATTTGTTGTTGCTGTTGTTGTTGTTATTGTCGATGTCGATGTTCTCGCAATTATTTTTGCGCAATCGATTCCGCATAACAGAGATTTTGTTTTGATTTCGATACCGATTTCAATTAAAAATAATTTCTCACCCGAAAAACTAAGTGACACAGAGAGAAGGAAAAAAACAAGCAACACACATTCAAACAACAACAACACACACATGAACAACAACTCCTCTTAATTATCAGAGTTTAATTGCAGCGGCGTTGACGATGACGTGGCGACTCTACTCTGCTACGGACTCCGCGGTGGGTCGCAGCAGAGGTGGTCATCGTCGCGACGAGCCGATCTTCATCCTCCCTCTCATCGTCGCATTCTTCACTCGCCAGACAAGCATGCATTCACACCACACATCGCGCACCTTCGTGCTCATTGACGATGTGCTGCTGCTGCTGCTGCGTCATTTCGGTCAACCGAGCGACCGAGCTGAGTTCAGTTGAGTTGATTGCTGCTGCTGCTGCATCTTTAATCACAATTTATTTCGCTTGCAAATGAATAAACGGCAATTTTCGGCAATTGCGAACAACAACAACAACAACAACTACAACAACAAGTACAAGAACAACAGCAACAACCACAACAACAACAACAAAAAATAGTCATTTATTCTTCAAGAAACCTAAATTAAGCAAATAATTAATCGTTCAGTTGGCAAGAATATTCGTGATTTTTTTTCCTTTGCTTTTTCTAATTTTTGGCTATAAAGTGTTCGAAATTATTTCGTAAATTTGTTGCCTAAATTAAAATTGAAGTGTTTATTTTGCGCCTGCGTTTTATTTATTTTCTATTTTAAAATAGCGAAAATAATTTGTGACTTTTTCTTGTTGTTGTTGTTGAGGCTTTTAATTGAAATTGTTTCCGATTGAGTCACAAAGAATGTTCATAGGGAAAAATTTGGGGAAAAATTTCCCCAAAAAAAATTGCTCAAAAAAAAAAATAAAAAAAAATTTTTAATTTTAAATTCTTTTATTTAAATTTTAATTTGGTTTAAAAATTTGTGTTAAACTGAAAATCAGAATAAAATAATAGAATAAATTGTACTCAATTAATACACATACAAATTACACACACTATTTCGCTCTCTCTCACATGAGTCTCTTCATCAATTATGTATGTATGACGTCATTTTAAAACACCCACCACAGAAGGACTCGCTTCCCAACCCGCCCGAAGAGCAGCCTGAAATCGGGGGCAGTATTTTTAAATCATTAAAACAATCATACAACCACTGAAACTCTGTTTGTCTCCCTCTCGCAACTCCTACGTTGTTCGTCCTTAACGACGATGACGTCCTTGGCTTTGAACACATTAAAAATTACGGCAACAACAACGCAATCGTCAAAAAAGAAAACAATGAAAGGAACGAGAAAAACTAATCAACTGTTTTTTGAACTGTTTTAAAGTCGATCGATTTTTAATGCATGTCACGCTCTTGGAAACAAAATAAAGTAACGAGAAGGAGAGCGAAGGAGGGAGAGACGAAGACAGCTATATATAGAAAGAGGGCAGATATAGGAATAGTATAACGGTTGATACAGTGGAGGAACAAAGAGAGAGAAGTCCTTAATGTGGTATCCTTTAAATGAAATGAATCATGACGTCAACGAACAGTTTTGAACGTCATAAGAGAGAATAGAGTGAGAGAGCGGTAGAGATTGAGACAGCGGTAGGGAGTGAGAGAGCGGTAGAGATTGAGACAGCGGTATGGAGTGAGAGAGCAGTAAGGAGTGGGAGCGAAAGAGGAAGCGAGGGATATCCTTATGATTATAAAACAAGAGAGAAATACAAAAACAACGCAGAAGAGTTAAAAAAGAAGGGGAGCCACTGAAACATGCCCCCAACCGAAGCGTTGCCACACTAAGCGTTGTACTCGTATACGAGTTCCTTTGAAGGACTGCTTACGTTTTTGCTTTAAAAGTAGTATTAAAATGCTGGACAACTTTTGAAACCCATTGAAATAAAGATGTGAAGTGAACGAAAATCTCATGTGCATCGAAAAGATTCAAATTTTGAACACCAACCGTAAATCTAACGTCATTCTGTAATACTAATAATAATAATAACGAAATTAATACGTTAAAAACTCCTTTTCTTTGCTTTCAACGTCAATCGTTTTTGTTTTAGTTGCAAGCATGAAAAAACAATCTTCAACGACGTAAACATGTTCTTATTACGTATTTTGTTCTTTAACGCAAATGAACGCAATGAAAAATTGTGTTTTAAGAAAATTATAATAAAAAAAATTAAGAAAAATTATCAACGGAACGAAATGCAGCAGAACCGAACTAAAATCAAACAACAACAACAAATAAAACACGAAAAACCGACAGCGAACGATAACCGAGGCGAAGTTCAAGAATAACGTAAGAGGAACAACAACAACAACAAAAACCACTACAACAAGAACAGAAACAGCAGATTTAATAATGGTCCATGTCAGACGAAGCCTCTTGAGGCCAGACTCACTCGCTCTGAATGGTTGATTGAGTGCTGAAAGCGAAACCATTTTCGATCCACACTGGAATCATTTTTGAGATTTTTGAGGCAAAACTGCATTCAGAACTCGAAGCAGGGTATAAAAAGTTTTTCTTTTTTTATTATATGATGTTAAATTATACGATATTAAAACTGATTTAAACAAGTAATCTGAAAAAGTTTGATGTTTTATTGTTTATGTTAGATTTTTATTGTTGTATTAAATTTTGTTGTTGTTTATGATATTTTATTACTTTTTAAAGAAATCCGACCCAAAATGCCCAAAGTATCTCTTGGAAAATATAGCGTTCATGTACTCGAATGTGAGCTCCCGCATAATTTTTTGTAGTGTGACAGCGAGCATCCTTAGGAATTTCTTTCAAGGCGTCTTCAAAGGCTTCGTCTGACATGGGCCAATAAAAATGTGAAAAGAACCAAAATTATGATGGGTTCTCATAGAGTCTGAATTGACGCAGGTGCAGCTGAAGAATCGAACGCGAAAAAAAGCATCTCTGTTGCCAGCGTATCACATGATACTGAAATCGCCCGAAGATGCGGCAAATCATAATAATAAAAATAAAATACTCGTAATAACAATAATAAGAAAACCAATAATAAAATAGAACATCTGCGGTTTTTTATTTTGGTTTTTAAAGATTTAATCTTCGGTTTTGTTGTGCTTCCGTTTTCTTGTTGCCGTATTGTCGTTGTTGTTGTTGTCGTTTCTGTTGTTGCAAATTTAGACTGCATACTCATCATAATTATCATCATTAGTATCATTATCATCATCATCATTAGCTACGTCATCATGTTTTTTCGTCCGTCGGCTGGCGCGTGCTGATGATGAGTGACGTCGCCGTAGCCATCATCTTTGTTACGGTAAGCATGACAGGGTTGCACGGTTAGAAAGAGAGAAGAGAAGAGACTGAAAGAGAGCAAAATAAAGAGAGGGAAGAGAAGAAGAACACGCTTAAATGATGGAAAGCGAAGGCGGGGTGAGAAAAAGTCGCCTGCTGGCAGAGTGATGATGTTGATGATGATTATAATAAATATTACGAGTATGATGCTATTTTATTATTTTTTGATACTGTTGCTGTTGTTGTTGTTGCTTTTGTTGTTGTTTATGATGACTTTATTATGTCAGTTCAAGTTCATGTGACTGTGACTGTGACGGCGATGACAGCCACAGCGATGGTGATGCAAATGATGCTGCTTCATTTCGCACACTTTTTGGCGGTTGGATTGAAAGTGAACAAAAATAGCACGAGGAAGAGGCTGATGTTAGGAAGGAGTCGTGGCGGAAGAGGGGGGGGGAGGGGACTGAATATGCTTGTGTAGATAACGTTAGGTAAACATATTTCATGAATTTATAATTGAATTGTTTTATCTATAATCAAAATAATCAAATGCTTATAATGACCACTATAAGCAGTGGGTAATCGCTTTCCCAGTAAGAGGTGGTAGACTAGAAAATGTATATCAAAAACATCCAGAAGCTTGCAACATTGAGAAACCTTTCAGGGGTCTTGAAGAGTCTTCAGACATCTTTAAAAACCTTTCAAAACCATCGAAGAACGTTCCAAACACCTTCGAAAGGTTTGCTTTTTCTAATAAAACTTTCAGAAATCCCAAAAAGGTCATCAGACATCTTCGAGGACCTTTCAAAAGTTCCTTTAAAGTTTCTCAGAAACCCAGATATCTTTAAAAAACTATCAAGAAATCTTCGGAAGCCTTAAAAAAGTCTTCCGAAACCTTTCCACATTTTTTACAAAGCTACGCGTTTTGTTTGAAATTCCAAAGCAGTGAAAAGTAATCGATTCAATGTTACCCCTTACTTAACGCATTACTTTTTCTAGTTTTTTCCGGTGTGTTCTTCAATTTAGTTGTGTATTATTTTTATAACGAATTCTGACAACTATTTTTGGCAACGTTTTTGACGTATTTTTTTGCTGTTGTTACCAAAAATAAACGCTAAAAATTTGTACCTGCTGATGAGGAAGGCGGCGGCGGTGTTGTTGTTGTTTTTGTTGTGGACCGACTACACAATAAATTTTGTACGTCAACTAAAATAAGTGACTCAAATTTTCAGCGTTACAACAACAGCAACAACAAATAATGGAAATAAATCATTTTTACGTCAACGATTGCTTTTGCACTTGAGAGTGTTTGTTTGTTGTTGTTGTTGTTCTAGTATTGTTGTTGTTTTTGTAGTATTGGCGTTCATAGTATTATTGTGGTTATTGGTTTTTTTACTATTGTTGTTGTTGTTGCTTTTGTTTTCGATGTTCATATGTGCTTCGCATGCTGTTTATTATTTTTGTTTAAAATGTTTTTTTTTCGTTTCTGTTTTTATTAACCCTAGAGCTACCCTGGTGTAGAAAACTACATTTTTAAAAATTATTTTTCAAATATTCGTCAAAGTATAAAATATATTATTCTCAGCTTTTGTGACATTGTTGTATTATTAAATATGAGCTAAAATCGGGGAATGTCAATTTATTATTGATTAATATATTTAAGATATTTAAAAACTTCAGTATAACGCCTTAAGGTGTAGAAAACTACACTCGTGTAAAACGCATTTGTTTTTGAATCGCAACCGTCGTTTTTACCGTTATTCTTCGGATGCTTTGATTAATGTGACACTTGCTTCGTTGTGCAATTTAAGTTTCAGTTGATTTTTGATCAACTCAGGACCAGGACCAAAATATTTGTGTGAAGAAAAATTAAAGAAATTTTGTTAGAAAGTGAAAATAAAGAAGATTTTTCCTTGATAAGTGATGAAGATTACCAAACGGCTTAGGAAGAAATAGAGCTATCTTATAACGTTTCTGAAGGTGATTCCGTGGAAGATGAAGAATCTCAGGATAACTTAGATTGTGATTCGTTGTTCACGTCTAAAGATGGTATGGTTTGGAGTACATCACCTTTTCCATCAAAAGGCCGGAGCCAAGCATCAAATGTGTTGCGAAAGAGGCCTGTCATAACTACGACCGCTTCGTCTCAGGTAAAATGGTTGGAATTATGTGGAGAAACAAGTTATCAATTCCTCCAAAATTATTAAAATGCCAAAAGTCAGCACTTTACAGTGCGTCTTTTGCTTTCGCCGCAAATACTACCCTGATGGTGTATTGACATAAAAAATAAATGTACTGTCCTCCAAAGCACCTTACATAATTCAAGAGGTATTCTCGGAGATGATAGTAACAAATTACCTGAAATAATAAAATTTTACACCCAAACAAAGGGCGGAGTCGATACCTTCGACAAAATGGTTTCGGATTACAGTATTCTGCAGTGGTGCAAGGAAGGGGGGAAAAGTGGAAGTATTACAGTGCTATGACATTCCTAAAAGCAGTTAATTGCAGGAGAAGGTAATTCTTCCTTGGCAGAAAACACACCAACAGATACCATTCAAGAAAGCCGCAGCTCAACGAAGTAAAGACAAAACATGTCAGTCTTTTGCAATATGCTTGATACATCAGCATTAAATGCTTATGTTATATACAACTAGTACGTAAAGACACCAAAACATTCTAAAAATATATTGTAAATATTTTTTCTCTTGATACAATAGCTCCCAATTGGCCCAAAAAACAGAGAAAAAAAAAACACCTTCACAAGCCCTTTTGACATCCGTTTCTAAACGTGTATCTGAAGTAAGCGAAGACTAGCCCAAAAGGTTCAAAGACTAGATGTTTCCTGTGTACTTTAGGGAAAAACTTAAAAGTTAAATATAATCATAAATTAGCGTGCTGCATCTCCAAAAAAGTATATCCAAAGTAATGCACAAAAGAAACATATGACCAAACCGTGTATGTTTTCATTTTATATAGTGTAATATTACTTTTAAATAATAAATTTTAAAAAAACAACAGAAGTTTCTTGGAAAGTAAAGGAAAATCTCTGGGTGTAGAAATCTACACTTCAGGGTAGGATTATGAATATTTTTCGAGGGTAGCTCTACGGTTAATCACGAGCATTTCGCATTTTTGCATTTCGTCGTTGTTGTTGTTTTTGTTATTGTAATTTAAATGGCATCTACGATCATCATCATTTGATTAAAAAAAAAATAAAATAAAATAAATAGACGAAAAATAAAAGAAAAGCAAGTAAAGTAAAAGTAAATGAAATGTAATGAAATGAAATGAAATGACATAAAATAAAGTAAAAATAAAGTAAAAGATAACAAAGTAAAATAAAAGAAAATAAAATAAAATGTAAAAATATTAAGTAAAATAAAGTTAAAGAAAATAAAATAAAATAAAATAAAATGAAATAAAATGAAATAAAATGAAATAAAATAAAATGAAATAAAGCTAAACTAAAATAAAATTAAAAGGAATTAATTTAAATATCATATATTTTATCAGTATAAGTTTAAATTTAATTGTATATTATAATAAATGAAATAATATAAAAAATTCATTAAGTTTCCGTCACCAGAGTAAAAATAAAAGCAGTAAAGAAACAGAAGAGACGGTATACATACGATTCGCTGTCGTATCCTGTAAATTATAAAAGGATCTGATGTTGCTGCTGCTTTTGTTGTTGTTGTTGTTATTGATGTTGTTGTTGTTGTTGTTATTGCTATGATTGTAGTTGTAGTTGATACTGATATTGTTATTGTGAGTATTGTTATGAGTGTTGTTGTTGTTGTTGTTGGAAACGGCGGTGATACAGTGTTTGTTGTTATTGTTATTATTATTATTATTATTATTATTATTTAACACTTCATCGTCATCAATTTTTTCGACTTTAAAGTAACCGCAAACATTCGATGGCACCGAAGATGACACTGACGACAAAGCGGCGTTGGCAGCACTGTTTTCATTACCGAGGAAGCGATGATTTTCGAAATTCGAACAGGAATTCGAGTGCGAGAAGTCGCAGCCGTCTGGAAACAGATTGCGACAGGGATAAATTAAAGCAGGCGCTGTTTTCTTCACGCCGAAAACACTCTCAGTTGCTGGCGATGCATTCGAAGTGATATTCAAATGATTCGAATGATTGAAATGATTCGAATGATTCAAATGATTCAAATGATTCGAATGATTCAAATGTTGGTGATGGTGATGCTGTTGATGATGATGATGATTGAGGTGATTCAGATTCTGGATGTGGCTGGAGTTGTTGTTGATCTCCAGTGGTTGTTGTTGTTGTTGTTGTTGTTGTGGGTGGTGGTGGTTCTGCTGCTGGTGCAATGAGTGGTGCGTAGCAGCGGCTGCCGATGCTGCTGGTATCGCAGTGTTGATGGTGGTGATGTCGTTGCCGTTGTTGTTGTTGTTGTTGTTGTTGTAATTATTATTGAAAATGTTATGAGAGAAGATGTGCTGGTTGTTGTTGTTGTTGTTGCGATTGCTGTTACTGTTGTTAGAATTGTTCTCTGCAGCGGCGGCACTGAAGCCAGGCGGCGTTTCTGCGACGTTCTGCTTCAACGCTGACGCTGACGCTGAGGGCGAAAACGATGACGACGATGATGGCGACGGTGATGTCAACGATGCTGGCGACGTCGATGATGAACAATACTCGGTTTTTATAGCAAAACCAGAGGAGAGCTGATTAAAGCAGTTGTTGTTGTTGTTGTTGTGGTTAGTATTAATATTGTTATTAAAATGATTATAATTATTATTGTTGTTATTCTTTTTAAAGTTGTTTTGATTAATGTCACTGTTGTTGTTGTCGCTGTTGTTGTTGTTGCTGTTGTGATTCGTTTGATTGATGAGCGAGGAAGTCGCACTGGCCGCTTCCAGTCCAACAACAACAACGCTGCCAGCCGCCGTCGCCGCTGCTGCTGCTGCCGTCCCACTCGTAGCCGGTTCTTGCTTCACGACGATCAACGACGCAAGACGATTACGCATAATTATGAAGTTGTTGATGATGAGAGAAATGATTTAACATGATTTCGGCTATCGTGATTAATGGGTGTTGTTTTTGTTTTTGTTTTTTTTTGGCTTTGTGTTCGTTTCGTTTTTCTGTAGTTTGATTTCGACTTTCGTTTAGTTTAGTTTATTGAGTGTTTTTTTTGGGAGGGTGGAGGGGGGAAGGGAAGGAGTCGAAAATGAAACCGATAAAAAATGCACAAAAATTTAACAACAAATAAACAACAACAACGAAAAAAAAACTCCACGTAAAGATAACAGAAGTTTTAACACTACGTAGCATCAAAACACGAATCGTAACGTTGTCTGTTCTACGGTTTGTATTCAAATAAATAGACACAACAACAAATTCAAAGAGAATCCTTCGTATATTCACATTTTCCAAGAAGAGTGGACAGAACATAACGGTACATAAAATAACGGTACTCGTATTCGTACTCTACACAGAATGGATCACAATAGAGTGTGCACAGAATTGAAAACAGTTACGAGATACACAACAACAACTAAAGAGGAAAAAAACAACAACACCTGTGGAAGGCTCGGGGACCCTCTGGTGCCTGGTGGGCCCCTGATGCTCCAGCACGGCGACGTCTCTGGCTGCTGAAGGGTGTCTCTTCCCTTCTGACCGCTCTTCTACTCTCTGCTCTGCTCTCTTCCCCGCTCTTTGTTCGGTGTAAAGGACGAACAATTAAACAATGGAAGTGTATAGTACTTTTTTTCTTATTGAAACTTCGAATGTTTGCGCTGAAAGATTTTCCTCACCTGTTTTTTTTTCTTTAAAAATGTTCTCCACTTTTTAAAGATATTTATTCAGTTTTTCATACACTCGCGTTTTCTTTTTTTTTTGTTTTTTGTTTATTTTCTGTAGTTTGGTTCAGTTCTCTTTTTTTCTTTATTCCTGTGGTTTCCGTATTGTTTTTGGTTTTTTATTTATTCTCTTTTGTTTTTCTTTATGGACGACGTCAGCGTTGTGACGTCCTTAAACACTCCTCTCTTTCACTCTCTCACGCGCACTCTTCTTTTTTCACTTTCTTTCTTTTTCTGTCTCAGTTCGCAGTTTTTTGTTGCTGTTGAATTTTCCACTTTTGTTTGTTTTTTTTTTTTTTATGTTTGCTGTTGTTGTTGTTGTTTGGTTTCTCTCGTTTTTTTCCAGTCCTTTCTTTCTCTCTCATTCGCTCTTTCTTTTTTCTGTATTCCGCTGTTTGTCTCCTTGGCAACTTTTTTTATTTACTAATCGCGCTCACTCGCTCCCTCTTTCACTCTCTCTCACGCTCTCTCCTTCTCTCTCTTGTGTGCGTTTCTCTCAAGGACGAACTTTTTGCAGCTTTAATCAATTTTTTGTTGCTGTTCGATTTCAATGTTCATCATACGCCGCGTGCCAAAACATTTCGTTGTTGTTGCTGATGTTGTTGTTTTACGCCAAACGCGAAATCGTCATCGTTTCTTGACGATTTTAAAATTCATGCATTTTTTGTTACCGCAGAATTGTTTAAAAATTTCCGGTTTCAATTCGAAGAGTTGACAACTTTTCTATAATTAAAAATGTTCACAAACTTTTTGAAAATTTCCATAAAATCATTTTTAATTGCGGTGTCGTTAATTATTCTCTCTTCTTCGTTCTTTTTTTGGTTTTTTATGATTTCTGGATTGATTGATTTTCCGTTGATTCCTGATTTTGAACCTTAAAGTTGCATGTTCAACATACGACGCGTTGCACGGAGTCTTTTTCGAGCTTCAGCTGAGCGCGTTGAATGAAATGATTAACCAGGAAATCAAAATTTACTCGTATTTCTTTTAAACAGATTGACTTTTGTTGTTTCTCCTCTTTTAGTCATCATTCATTGCGTACATCCTTTGAATTTACGATGAAAATCATCGTTCATCATACGTCGTGGATGAGGAATTTTTTTGAGTGGATTCCAGAGTTTTATTAGAATAAAAATCACACAAACACACACGAAAGCGAAATCGAAAGTTTAATTATAAAGTTTGTTGAGTTTTTTTAGATACTTCTTGCTTTTTTAAAAAATATAAAAAATACCCAAAATTTCCATCACGTTTGTTATTTTCTCATTTTCATTATTATTTTCACTAAACAGTAATTTTAATAATTTTACCAAAAATAGCAAAAAATTTTAGTTTTCAGATTTTTCCTTCGTTTTTTTATTTTTTATTTTTTGTTTTTTTATTTTTTTTTTTTTTGTTCACAAGGATCACCGTGAAAATAAATCGTATTGAAAACACTATTAAAATGATTCCACTTGTAATTTTTTCTTATTACTTGTTGTTGTTGTTGCTTTTGCACTTTAATTATAATAAATAATTTGTTCCTTCTTTCGACTGTGAATTTTTATAGAAAAGCGTTCCGTTTGTTGTTCCGTTTTCTTGGCCCGAACCGTTATGATTTCAAGTGTTAACAAAGCGGCGTCTGTGACGCGACTGAACGAATCTTTACGGTTTCACGCGACTATATTCGACGTGGTTAATAGCAACAACAACAACAGTAACAACAACAACAACCGAATTATGGCCAAGACAGCAGCAGCAGCGACGAGACGCGAAGCAACTACGAGCGTGCATCGATTCGGCAGCTTTTGCAGCTCGAGAGAGGAAGAGAGAGAAAATCGCACACGCACACAGACACACACACTGACACACAAACTGACACACACGCTTCTGAATTCATATCAACATGAGTTGCATTTCATGTCCGTCCATCCACTCAATCGAACGCTCGTCTGTGATGAAGAAGAAGCACCAACAACAACAACAACAACACTACACCAACATCACTACCACCAACAACAACAACAACAACAACACTACCTTCAACAGTACCTGCTCTGCTGTAGACCAGGCTGGCTGGCTGCACGAAATGAAGCAGAACCGAACCACCAATCGACCGAGCCGCCGACCGACCTGCCTTGTCTCGTACCGTACTCAAGCGTTGTTGTTGTACCGATGCGTCGTCACACCGAACGCTGTCGTGTGTCTGCACTCGGCCGGCGCTCGACAAAAGCGCGCGCATAGAAACGTGCACAACAACAAAAACAGCATCTAGAAGAAGAAGAAGACGAGGGAGACGAAGACGAAGGAGGGTAAAAATCGATGCGCTCGTGTTTTATATTACGTCATTAAGTTGAGGCATCATCGTTATCGTCATCGTCATCGTCATCATCAGCCGCTTTAGAACAGCCGAAAAACAAACAACAACAACAGAAACAACATCGTGCTATCAGTCGTTCGTTCGGTCGTTCGTTCGTTTCGTTTTCTTTTGTTTCATTGTTTTTCTTGTTTGCTTGACGATACCGTTGTACTTTTGCTCACGCCCACCCTTAATACACACACACACACCTAAACACAGGTGCATAAATGCTTTGCCCCTCTGAGCTTTAAGTCCCCCCTCCGAACCCGTGAAACTCCAGCAGTATCGCTCTCTCTCTCTCTCTCTCGCTCTCTGTTGTAGACTTCAACTCACTCTGCAGCGTAAGCAGCTGTTAACAACAACAACAACAACTTATGAGAGCATCACAAAATTGATGACGTCTTCGTTGATTTAAGCGTCGGCGCACAGATCAGAGTTGGCCAAATTTTAAGTGAATCAAAGAGAAGAAGAGGAAGAAGTAGAACAAAAACAACAACAACAACTTTACAACGTTGTAGTAATTGAAAAAAGCTTTTGAAAATCGAAATCATTCATTTGCGTCATCAAAAAAGCTACGGCGACGACGACGACGTTGGGGCTTCGTTGCCGTCACTCACTTACACTCTCACTCCCACTGCCACCATCACTCTTACTCTCAATCAACTCTGGCATCAGTTCGCTCACGAAACCACGACAACCACAACAACAACAGCAACAACAAGGAGAATCTGCAGTCATCGACATTAAAATGAAAAAACAGCTGTTTTGAGTCAACTCGGAGCATAGACGCGAGTGTTGTTGTTGTTGTTTTATAATTTTTTTGAAGTGTTCCTCGCCCTCTCCGTCTCTCTCAATCACCATTGTATTCATTTTCTTGTTGTTGGCTTTTTTGGTGGTATTTTTATTTTGTTTATTCTGCTGTTTTTCCTTATTTAAGCATGTTGACATTGTTGTTGTTATTTGACTTTCGGTGTTGTTGTTGTTATATTTGGGGGTGTGGGAATCTGTGGTGCACTCAACCTGTCGATTAGAATCGCTTGGGTCCGAATCGCGAGTGAATTTTCGGGGTTTTTCCCCTCGTGTTGTTTTTGTTAATTTTAGGAAACCAAATAATAGAACAAGACAAGAAAATCCACATCCAGCCACTAATAAATAAAAAGCAAACACCAACAACAATAAAATTAAAATATTGCTCATGCCCATCAAAGTGGAAACCGAAACCCAAACCGAAAACGTTGAGAGTGAGAGCAAATCGTGGCAGCGACTGCGACGGCGACGGTGACTGCGATTGCGACTGCGGCGTCTTAAGGTGAGGCTGCCGCTTGAAGTTCCTTCGAAAGACTGACGCTATTTTTAGACAGGTTTAAGCTTCGTTTTGCAGTGCTAAGTAACTGTTGTTAGCGTACGGAACTCAGTGTTGTTGTTATTGCTATTGTTGTAGTAGTAGTTGTTGTTGTTGTTCTTATTTGTTTGTTTTTTTGTTCACCGCGAATGTGAAGCTTTTTTTCGTTCGAGTTCGCTTTCGTTTCGTCGTTCGTGTCGTCGCTGTTGTTGTTGTTGTTTTCATTCCTGTTGCTGGAGCTGCGACTCTTCCTTTCGATTATTATTTTTCCCACAATGCTTTTAGCATGCGGTGTGCAAGATTTACGAACCGTTGACTGAGCCGAGACGAGTCGAGGGTACGAGAGGGCAAACCGAAGCAGAGACTGAAGCCGAGGCTGGAACTGTGAATGAGACGGCGGCTGAGGTCGATAAAGTGTTGCAGTCGGTCGTGTTGTGAGATGCTGTGCCGGACACCCTGTACGTGTGTGTGTGTGTGTGCGTGTGTGTGAGTGTCTCATGTCTTCGCTAATTTGACCTCCTCGAGGCATCACAGCAGCTCTACGATAGCAGAGACACTAGCAACAGCAGCAGCAGCGGCAGCGGCATCAACAGCGACTACGATTAGCATGCAACAAAGCTTCAAGCCAGCCAGTCAATCAGCCGGCTTCGTTATCGTTGGGCTTCATAGCAACGAGCACTCGACATGCCACCACTCCTTGTTGCCGAACCGCATGGTCCACACTCCCCCTTCCTCTCTTATAATCTGTTTCCCCCTCTCGTTTCTACGACGAGTACGAAGCATGTACGAATTACGCTCGTAACCGCATTCAATTTCGTGAGCTTAAATTAGGTTCGATTCTTCGTAAGATTTTCGATTTTCTTGTAAGTTTTTTTTTTGCTTTTTTTTCGATTTCTGCGTCTTTTTTTAGTCTTTTCCGCTCTATTTTTAGTCGAATTCGATTTTTTAGTTTGTGTTTTGTTGCTATTTTGTTAGAGGCTTCTTTTTAGCCAATTATTATTTTATTATTAATTAAACCGTTTTAAGGTGAAGTTGAAAAAATAATATATTAGAAAATAATAATAATTGACCTCTCTCAGCGTGTCAATGGGTTAAAATACAATATGTACATATTTTTTCCTTTTTAATTTCAATAAATTTGGTAAAAAGCATGTAACATTTAAATTTTAATAAAACTTCGACTGATTTTTCACGAAACAATAGTTTAAGCTGTTTTAATACAATATTTTGTATTATTTTAATTGCCATGAGTTTAAATACTTATTTTTGCATCACTTTATGCTCCTTTTTCTGCAAATAAACGTTTAAAATACTCTTTTCTATGAAGAACATTACTTCTAAATATGGACACATTTCCATTTCTAAATGGACACATTTTCATCTCAAAATGGACACATTTTTATGCTGCAGCGGACACACTTTATTTGATTTTAGCGGCAACACTGTTCGCTGTTCGGTTGTTTCAGTGGTTCTCTTGTAGTTGTTGTTGTTGTTGATTGTTTCGATTTTTAGCGATTTGATTGTTTTTTAATAGAAGCAGCAGCTTTTTTGGGGTTCTTTCATTTTTTAGGTGTTTTTTAACTTTTTTTTCCATATTCTGTTGCTTTGTTCACGATTCAATCGAACGTCGCTGGTGTAGTTGGATGCTGTTGTTGTTGTTGTTGTTGTTGGCGGCGCCGGCATCATGTTCTGCCTGCAGGTGAATTTTGCCAAAAATTACGTTTATTTTCACTATTAAAATAACGTTGCGATGTTGCAATCAGAAGAGCAGCAAAAACCACAACAACAACAATAAAAATACGTGTCTCATCAATGAAAACAACAACAACATCAGAAAAGTGTTCATCTTAGAAACTCTTAAGAAGGAATTTTTAACTGTTGAATGAAGTGTCATCAAACAATTAAATTAAAAGGAATAAAAATTTAAAAACTAACAAAACAAGAAAAACTGATTCTCGGTCGAAATTTCATCGATTTTCATATTTGATTATTCTTAAAATTTATGCAAATTTTATTAAAGAACAATTAAAGAGTGTGAGTGAAGAGTTTCCCAAAAAGGATTCTTTGCAGAAATCTCGTTAAAGTGACAAGAAAACGAAATGATTTCTTTACTCTTCGTGACACTAAAAATTTTTCATGATTTTTCACTGTTCTTTGGCAGTAAATTTAACGACTTCTACGAGCCACGCCCAGTTTTAGTCGCAGGCGGCTTTCAATTCAACTGAAATCAAACTATAAAAGAGTAGACTTGAAAAGAACTCGTTCAATCATGAAACATGCGAGTGTAATGACAACAACAACAATGACAACAACAATAGTAACAACAAAGAAAGCAACAATCAATCTAACGCAGAGAACAACAACAACAACAAAAACGAGAACTCATACGAGTTGTCGATTCATTCGGGCCGGACAACGAATCTTTCTCGTTATTTTACGTGACCCAGTTGCGAAAAAAATCACCGAAAAAAAAACATGCAACCAGTGCAACAACAGCTCACAGCCCTGGCACACTGCAATCGCTCAGCGCTCAGCTGCTGAAGCTTGACATTGACATTCACCCTGGCGCCATTGAAAGCCGCTTTGGCGAGTATTTTAAACGGCGAGCAGAGTCGAACGAACAACAACAACAATAAAACTCGCCACAATGAAAAACTTCGGAAATTTAAGCGGAACCAGAAGAATAAAGTACGTTTTTCAATTCATAATTAACATTATCAGAGTTGTTGTTGTTGTTGCCCTTGTTGTTGTGTTTATGCTTGTTGTTGTTGTTGGTTGCTTTCTTGTAATTTGAACGTTTGAAATAAAACACCGCGCGCGTAGAAAGCCACAAAAAAAGAAGGAGAATCGTGACAACCTGATTAATAAATTAAGCGAAATTCATAGAAAGAAGAAGAAGAAAAAAAAGAACAAGAAGAAGACCAAGAACGAGAACAAAAACAAGAACAAGAAAAACACAAGACCAAAAAAAGAGCAACAACACCATCAGCACAACTAACGGAAAAGTAGCCCAAAATAACTGGCAAACTATAATAGCAAGTACAATAATAAAAACAACAACAACATTAGCAAGTGCAGGAAATAATAATTTCCTAAATTTAACTTGAAACTGTTGATAAAAAACTTGCATTTCAATCGAGCGTCGGCCGCAGTATTTTTAGCGCGCTCGCTTAAAGTGACGTCAAGGACGATTGGCCATCGGACGCTCGTGTGAGTGTGGCGAATGCTATTTTCTGACTGCACTCAGAGCGCCACAAAAGAAATGACGTCATCGAATCGGGTGGCACGTGCGAGCTCACATCTGACACAGTAGCGCGGCGCAACGATGACGAGTTGTCGCCCACACTCGCCGAGTGCCATGGAATTTCGCTCACTAACACACTCACGCACTCTCTCACTCTCCGGCCTCATTCACTCTTTCGCTCACTCCATCGGATTCCTAGCGATTCCACCTGTTTTCTTCTGTCTTCCTGCAGCACCTGCGCACACTCCTGCTGAGTGACTGATGAATGAAAGTCGCTGGTGGTGGTTGTGCTGTTTTCGTTACTATTTCATTGCATTCATGCGTGAGACCTCTTCGTTGGCCTCCTCTCCCTGCTGTGTCCCCCGGTTTCAAAACAGCTGTGTTGCGTGTGTGGGCCTGTCATGACACGTGCCACTCTGTCATCACTGCATCACTACGTCATTGCAGCATTACAACACACACACATGATATGATGTCATTACTAAATCATGCATGTCGCTTGTGTTGCAGTCTGTCGCCCGCATTCGAGAAAACTGCATTAAAAAGTCCGATAAAAGTCATTAAAATAGTCTAAAGTGGATGGGAAAAATTGTAAAAAATCGATGCATTTCTCTTCATTTACATTACAGGATCAAGCCGATGAAGAAGAGGAAGTAAACCAAAAAGAGGAAGCAGCAGGGTTGAGAATAAGAAGGGGTCCTCTTTTAAACCAGCTTCAGAGGAACTGAGAAATAAAATAGAGAAGCAGAAGACGAAAGACCTTCTTAACAAGTAAGAAGTAGACAATGAAGAAGAAAAAGAAGACGAAAAGGACTCAAAAGAAGAATGAATGAGGAGACAGAATCACAAGAATTAGACCAACAAACAAAGAGAACTCCTTTCTGTTGAAGGTCAAAAACTATGCTTGTTCTTTTCTTAACCTTGAATTATTTTAACACCGAAAAAACGACCGTTTCAAGGTTGGGGTCAGTCATTTTTGCTCTCTCTTTGCATCGATTTCTTCTCTCTCGCTCTCGCATTCTTCACGCAATCACGATGAAAGCTCGGCTGACACGAAGGGGTGTCGTCATCATCTTACACCCTTCAAATGAGGTCATGGTTGAGCTAAAAGAATCCGGTGAGAGAGAGAAGAGTGAGAGAGACAGTGAGAGAGAGAAGAGTGAGAGAGACAGTGAGAGAGAGTGATAGAAGAGAGGCATAAAGGGACAGAGGGGAACAAATCGTAAAGCATCGCGTGATGTCGTTAAAAAGCTGAACATCGGGTTGGGTTGTTTATCGATTGTTGAGGAAGAGCGGAAGTGATACACACACGGATGACCTATGAATAGATTTGGAATATGTACCTAGTTATACATATTTTAATATAAAGTATCCCAGTTGAAACTCTGTACTCATTTTATTTCTTTTAAATATTGTATAAATGCTTGGCAGGGTTTACACACTACTTAGACTCTTGTTGTTGCAACAGTTGCTAGAGTTTTAGCAGGTTTAACAATTTTACTAGCAACTTCTTGTTGTTTCTTCAACATTTGAATGTTTCCAAAATGTTGATAGACTCGCCACAACAACCACTAAATAAAGATGTCACATGTTCCTGTGTTTTTATCAACACTATCGTCAACTGTAGTAGTCAGTCAACAACACTAACAACAACAACAACAACAACAACAGGAACAACAACGGAACAAGTAAACACGTGAATGTAAACAGATGCTTGCATGAAATGTCTGTCTGTCCGTCGGTCCGTCCATCTGACTGATGATGAATGCACAAAATCGATAACATTTCGTTTGCGATTCGTTTTGTTCGTCATGCGTAAAGCATACGTTTTTGCGTTTCTTGCATTGCAAACGGTGTTGAAGTAATCTGCTGAGAAACCGATGAAAATGTAATTTTTTAGGGCAAAATTTAAAAATTACACACGGAGATCGATATTTTGCAAACATTTTGGAATATTATAGAAATATTAAATTTTCTGTGAATTTTTGGCTAATCAAAGAAACTTGCAACTTTTAATTGTGTCTCCGAAAATAGTCGCCACTCAAAAAAAGAACAAAAAACAACAAAAATTATGGTCCGTCGATCACCAACTCATTCCCTGGAGGCGGCGGCTTGATTTAAAACTTTTGCACCTCCTCTCAACGCTGCAATGATTGATATTAATTTTTAAACCGACCAAAAAACTGAAAATTTATTAGAAAAACCCTCTCAAAGTCCGTCTTCAAGTAATTATTTCCAAAAAGGGGAGGCGGGAGGGGGGGGGGGGGACCCAACGACGACATTTGAGCACCGAAACTAAAAAAAGACAACCGAACGAAACAAAAGCGAGGTAAAGAAAAAATGCGCCTAGCATTTAACTTTGAGAGCGCACGATTTCTTGAGCCGCAGACGCTGCTCGATGGAGCGTGTTGCGGAGACACGCGAAATCGTCTTCAAATCGCAACTGAAGCCATCCACAATTTGTTGCACACTCCTTGTTCTAGACGAAAAGACAACAACAACAACACGAAGAAGCAGAAGAATACTAAGAAAAACCATAACAACAACAACGAAACAAGTACAACATCGCTTCTATCAGCGATCGACACTCGACTCGACTCGACTCGACGTTCTATTGTTTTGTCGTGCGGCGGCTCATCTAATTTTAGTGTCTGCCAGCCGACGGCTGTGATTTGGAAGTCGCGTTACTGCCGCAACTTGTTGCTCCACTGCGGCCGCGCTTCTGCTGCGTTTCTGAAGCCGCAACTTGTTGCTCAGCGGGACACAAGTTGTTAATATCGTTATTTTTTGTGATGTGTTGTTGTTCTTTATATTGTTACTGCTGAACAACAAAATTGCAAGCAGCACCAGAATCATCATCATCTCTCCGAGTGTACTGATTGCCACTTTAGTCTAAATTGTTATTACATCTTATTTAAAGTGATCACGAACAGTTACCCGAGTTGAGAGCCATCTCCCCCTCCTATTCCGCTTCTCTTACACACACACACACATTCTCACACTCACACACACACATTCACTAGTTGCCTGACTCTTTGATAACTAATTAAATTTCAATTCTTGCATAGAAAACAAAAGTATTGAGCAACAATCGCTTGAGTACATAATTCAATTCAAATACAAGGAGGAAGTGTTATGGGAGGAGGGGGGAGGGGGACGTCTGGTCGGCAATTGAAACATGTTATCTTGCTGCTGGTTCGCTGGAAGCTGTTTTGGACGCAATTCTAGTTGCATCTCCACTGCTTTTAGTTGGTGCCTTGAAGCTTTTGGAGGCTTGGCAAGGCTCGGAACTGAACTGAGCTGACTTTCTGCTGCTCTCCATATTGGATACATGTTGCACTACAACAACAACAACAACAACCGGACTCATGAATCTTGTATTACTTTTAAGCCCGACATGTTTTGTGATGAATTTCGTTGAAGGCGCAGCTTTAGCAGGAATTCGCAGCTTAAATCGAAATAAAGAAAATACCGAAGTTCTTTGATTTGGAGGTTCTTCATCTCATTATCGAAATTCTTACATTTTTTCTTCAATACTATAAATTGTAGAGTTTCGCAAGGAAACTCTCAAATCACTGAAAAAGAGAGGGGAAGAGAGAGAAAGTTAACGAGAGAGTAATTCAGCCTTTTATTCTTTTCTTAATTTCGATCTTGATTTTATTTTCTAACTTCTTCCAGTTGCCCAGTATTCCAACACCAAGTGGCCAGTTTTTAATCTTCAACAGTCCATGTTTTCAGTTTCCAGACCTTAGATCTCCGTTTTTAATTCTTATAGTTGTTCAGTATCCTAGATTTTCAATCTTCCAGGTTTCAATCCTCTCAGTTGCCTGTTCTGTAATCTTCAAAGGTCCATAATTCCAGGTATTAAGTGTCTGTTTTAAGTGCTTGTAGATGTTCAGCCTTCCATTATCCCAAATGGAAGGTTTCCAGGTTTTCTGTCCAGGTTTTCAGATGGACAATTTTACAATCATCAAAGTTTACAATACTGGCAACAGTCAACGTACAAGATTTCTAGTTATGAAGGAAGCTTGAAGCTAGTTATGAAGCTTTCCATGTCATCCTTCATTCCATCGTGTTCACTTTCAAGTGTCCAGCTTTTTAGATTCGATGATTGATTTCTTGATTTCCTTGATGTGTTCAGGTTTTTCGATTTTTCCATCAAGTTTTCCATTCTTCCACTTTTCCATTTCTTCGTCTTTTATACTAAAAATTTTCCAGATGTTGAAGCTTCCATACTTCCATAGTTTTTTTACAATGATGTACATTCTTCTATAGTAAAGTTCTCAAGTATTTATTAAATATATTCAAATATATTATAAATACAATATTCAAACAACTCTTTAATTAAGTTTTTTCTATAATATTTGTTTGTCAGCAATCAATTGAAATCGGATCGCGCGGTTTATGAAGTCGCTTACAAAGTAGAAGGAGATGAAGAAGAAGAAGAAGCAGCAGCAGCTGTTGCTATCGCTGTTCTCCACGCTGTTGCGATGGTGATGGCTGTTTATCTTTCATTGGCTCCAGCTTCAGCGCATCAGCAGCTCGGCTTCTTGCTTGCTTTACTTGATTTACTTCGCTGGCATCGCTTGCATGTCAATAAATCTTGGCTAACACAAGAATCTTTTGCATTTCAGTGTTATGCAGGCAGCAGCAGCAGCAGCAGCAGCAGCAGCTTTTGATTGCAGACGGGTCGAGGCCAATCCAGCAGCATACGCAGAGATTCATTCGGAGGCAACACAGCGAGCTTTCGAGTAGCTGCGATATCGGTAACCATTATTTTCATGCTTATTTAAAGCGTGAGTGGAACGAAGTGTCGAATCAGAATCAGCAGATCCTCAGCGGATTCTCACCGCAGCTCTGGAGCAGCAGCCGCAGCGGCAGCTGTACGAAGCCGGACTTCATGTCCGACTTATCAACGACGAGGTAATAAATTACAAAACCATTCAACTTGCAATACTTTTAATTGTGTAATTAATTTGCTAAAGACATTCGATATGCATCACATCGAATGGCATCGCATCGCATCGCATCGCTTGGCGTCGCATCGTGTCTCGGATACCAGATTCTAGATACAGTTTTTGTTTTTGCATTCTGCGTTGGTATCCGCGGATGGATGAAAAGTTCAAAGGTGCCACACGAAGAATTCGCAGAAGCAGCGAGGACCGCAGCGTCGTCTTTTCACTCACCTCAGCTGCACCTTAGATCAGTTCGGATCAGTTTTCGAGGGGTGCCGCCGGGGGTGTCCCCCACTCCAAGCCTGCTGCAATGTGACCCTGTTTATTTACGGTTAACCCGTTCAGGGTTAAGCTCTGTGTTCCTTTGAAAATCTTCTTCTATGCTAAGGTTTTGGTATTGATAACAAGGTCAAAGTAACACAGTGCAACAGTATTCTGTGTCTGAAGCAACATGAGTCTGAATAAGTGAAGAATATTTGAAAAAAAGAACTAAAAATTAAAGTTAAACTAACATTCTTCATGCTTATGATGATTATAATTTCATCATTTTACTTCATTTGTTTTGATTACAAAGCTTTTGTACATTTTGCATCAACGCCATCATCACCATCATCATCATCATCATCTACAAAGTTGCATTGTCTCTGAGATTTCAGTTGAGTTGATTGAATCGCAACATTAATCACGTTAATCTTCACTTCGTGGCGTGAAATTCAGTTCCGAAATACGTTTAAATTCAAATTGAAAATGAAAAACAAAAATGATTCACTTAATTCGCAGCAACAAAGTTCGAAGCGATGTGTTTCCATCCTCATCGTTTTCAGCAGCATGAATCTTTAATTGAATAACAGAACGAATTCTTTAGAGAACTTTTGAGGAGTTGTTGTTTCTGTAGTTGCTTTTCGTCTTCCTCTTCTTCTTGGAAAAATTTCGCAATAGTCGAAAAAATGAGAACAAAACACAATAAACAATGAGAACCGAAATAATAGTAATAATAGCAAGAAATATCTCAAAAATAGTAATAATAATAACACCACAATAATAACAACAACAACAATTTTTCACGCTGTTGGAAAAATTGAAATTATAATTAATAATTATTATTAATTGTAATTACTTTTGGTTTGTTTGTTAAACTTTATATAATTTGCTATACATTTACTTAATTTTTATTATCAATAATAAATAAATAACTTTAATAAATATTATAATTAGAGAGTTTTCTTCTTAATGCAATGAGTAAAGTTTTTAATTTAGAAATATATGCTTAATAACGAATTCTGTAATTTAGTTAATTTTTAACTCCAATTTGGACAAACTTTGAATTGATTTCAACATTTACATTTATTACATTCTCGTTTACAGGCGATTCTCTGTCTGTGAAAACACAAAACAATTCCCAACGAATGTCAAAATGATCGATTCTTATTTCAATCAGGAAATCGAATGATTTGTAACGCTTTTAATTTATGTCGCTGACAAAGTGTTGTAAAATTCCTTTTCTAAAACGCAATCGATTCACATGCGATCGTGAGTCAGGCGGAGGGTCGGCGGAGGGTCGACGGAGGGAGGGAACCGCATCGCAGTGCAGCGACAGGGGGGGGAGGACGCGATTGAATTGACATCACAATAGACGATCGCTTCAGTGAGATTCGCCGATTCGAATGGACGCTTGTCGTCCACTCTGAGTTTCTACTCGCTGTTACTTAGCCTTGTGATTTCCTTAAATGGTTTGAGTACAAGCGTACAATAACAACAACAACAGAAACAACAACAACAATAACGGTCCGCATTGACCTCGCTTGCTCGCTTGTTTTTCTCCACAAACCAACAGCTGAAGTCGACGCTGTTGCGTTATTCTCAGCGCTGCACCCTCAACCCCGTGCTGTTGCCCCATTTTAGACCTTTGAGCAGGTGTCGCGCTCTGATGGTGGTCAGAGCAATCTTTTTAATCTGACTAATTGGCAGATATTCTCGCAAAATCAAGAGTTTAACTTACACACCGATTCACCAATCGACGCGACTCGATTTGATGTCGCACTCGATTTATCGCTTTCATTGTTGCTAGTTTTTATGTGTTCCTTTTCTTGGTCTTCTTCCTCTTTTTTCTATAATGTTTTTGTATACATTCCATAGTTTGTTTTTTCCTCATCTGCTTTCCTCCACTTTATGATCTACAAGCTGCTGCTGCTGCTGCTGCTGTCGCTCTTCATCGTTAGCATGTGAAATGACTTCGTCCTCTTTTGGCCATGATTGGCGCGAGCAACTCTGTCGCATCATAAATTAATCAATGTTTTGTTCTCAGTCGCCAACTCACAAGCGATTCACTAAATCACAGGCAACCAACAACAACAACAGTAAAACAACCAACAACAACAACAGCAAAACAACCAACAACAATCAACAGCCAAAGCCAAGTGCAGGCTGGCAGGCTGGCTGGCTAACAAGCAACCAGACAGACATTCAAGCAGGGTCGCTAGCAATAGACAGATAAACAGACAGACAGACAAACAGACAGACAGACATGCTTCTTGGTCCAGTTTTCAAACATCACCGTTGCTGTTGCTACAATTAACCATATTGCAAAGTTTTCAGATGCTACTTAGTATCGCTCGATGTTGTAGTTGTTGTTGTTGTTGTTGTTATTGTCGCACAATCGACGACAAGCCGTTAAAATGCTGTAACTGATGTTCACAGTTTTTGGCCAGCGCCAACTGCGACGGCCAGCTTTTCGGTCTCTGGCCGTGTTTAAGTCACGCAGTCGCGCGGCGGCAGATCAATTGAAAGTCGCGATTAATAAATAATTGAGTGTTTACGGCACTCGATTAATAGGCAAATCGACGATGATTCCTAGGATCACAAACGCCAGCCGCAAAGCGAGAACACGCGAAATGCAGTCAAGATTCATTGAAGACATCGCGAACCTGCTGCAGGATGTAATTTTTGAGAATTTTGATGAGGGTTAGGGTCACTTTTAGTCACACGTACAAAACGTGGAACGGGGTATGAAAATCCACAAAGAAGAAGCAAGGAATTTGAAGTATGGAAGGAGAGGGGAAGAACAAGAAGCGAGAAATGTTATTCAACATGTCACATGTGACAAGCAAAATTTGACAAACGATTGGCGAAAAGCAACAGGAAATCAATATGAGTACCATACCACTAGCCCCCGCCCCCCTCCCTCCCTCCCCAACTGTAAGTGCAACTCCAATAGTGTGCTTTTAGGGTTACCATCTGCTCTAGATTTCATTGAACACCGTGAATCTAAGCACTCTGTTGTACACATTTAAATCGCGTTAACAAAGATGACCGAACTACCGAGCTACCGATCGATCGAGCCACCAGCCATTTGCGACCAAAAGAAGACATTCGAAGGTAAGTCTTTAGCTCTTTACCACTCTTCTGATTCATGGTTACTGATATCAAAATCAATCGGGTCACTTAAAATTGTGAAAAAACAGTGTACATGATGTCGCTGTTCTGATGGTCGATGTTCTCTGATGATGTTCTGATGTTAAATCTTTAGACTCGTACTTTTTAGATTGATCTTATTTCGAGTCGAAAACATTCAAGAGTTGAAAACAGTTGGCGATGCGGAGTTCTCAATATTAATTGCTTCATGAAGCGCCATTGAAGTGAATTCATTGCATATCTTCACCCGGTACAGAGTCGGATTTTAATGAAAATTTAGACTTCAGAGAGAAGTTAACTTTTATTCATCGAGATATTATGCTGGATACACGTCTCTCGGGCCTTTAAATCTCATGAGTAGAAGAGAGTAGAATGCCTTCCAGGAACCACTCCGCTCCTGTACAGAAGATTGTCAATAGAGTTCATATAATTGGTTGGTTTATTGCATTGCCAACAATGTGACAAGAACAAAAAATAAAAGAAGAAGAAGAAGTAACAACTAGAACACTATACAAAACTTACATAACTCATCTAAACTGAAAACATTTTCAATTAATATCGTGTGAACTCTCCGTTTTAATTTATTATTAACATAATACTCGAAGTTTCATAATTTTTTTTTGTAAGGGACCAACGTTGGAGGATTTAATCACACCTTCAAATTATTCGAATTGTTCCGAAAACAGAGACAAGCCTTAAAAATCGAACGAACTAAAAAATAAAAGTTAAAAAAAGATCGCCAAAAGTGTTTCATGCTTAATCAAAGAGCGAAAGAGGGAGGGGGTGGGGGTGTTGCAAGAGATGGAGGGCATCGTCTCATAGTTTGACACACAAAAACAGACAACAAAGTGACTTCAAAGCAAGCGAAGTCATGCCAACAAAGAAACCGTCTGGCGAAGAAACGAAACAATCGGGGCCGCAACCGTAGCCAATTCATGATGAGGTTAAACTATTCAGACACCAGCTCGAACCCAAAAAAATGGGAAAAATTTGAATTCGAAGTGTTTTTCGAAGCGCAGCTTTTTATTTGAATTTTTGAAAAATATGGCGTATTTAATGTCAAATAAATCGGCGAGTAGTTGACACCCCTGGAGAGATACAGTGAAGCCTCCCCGTATAGAGTTGGCGATGGAAAACAGAAGTAAAATTTTATCGTCCCGACAAGTTAACGAGACAAACTGACTGACAGCTGCTGCGGTCCGACAGTCAACCGAAATAAGAACACAGAATTGACAATAAAACGCGCCTTCGTTAAGTGTAACCATCGCGATAAGTGTTGAGTTTTCGTCGTTTTTTGTTGCTGTTTGTTGTAAAAACAAATTGAGTTCAATCGGTGCCCACTTCTGGGTCCATCTGGCGGAGTCATTTATTTCATTATTGAGTCAATAAAGGCGCCGATACTGATCGAGTTGTGATGCAGAGCGACGAGGTTCATAGTCAAAACATGCTCTCAACCTGCTCTCAGCTTGAAAGCTGATGTTAAACTTTTGAACTCGACGCCATCATTTTTTGTTTTTGTTTACAATAACTTTGTTGTTTGTTTCTTTGATGTTGTTGTTGTTGTTGTTGTTTTTCGCTGTTGGCCATAACAATCTGAATACATCGAACATTTGCACCGATCCCAAAAGAACTGACTTCGGGGCTTTGTATGGTAATCGAGATGAAGGAGATGAGGCCGAGTCATGTTGATTCTGTGCATGCAACACGAACGAGACGATCGATGAATCGAAACGACAACAACAACAACTATAATAATAATAACAACTCTAACATTAATAACAATATCGAAGACAGAAAAGTGAATAACAACAACAACAACCTAACCTACGTGTTTGCCAGAGGCGACGACACACCGACGATGATGTTTCAATTGTTGTTGTTGTTGTTGCAGTTATTAGCTGCTGCCCGCACATAAGATACACGGCGAGTACTCGTGGACGTATGTTGGTTTCATTTGATGGCCTCAACGATCGATGGAACATTTAAACGATTGACCGACTAAAAAACAAACCAACTAATCAACCGACAAACCTACCAACCAACCAACCAACCTACCATTTTAACCCATTGTTTCTCTTAAATTCGTTTGTATGTGCCAATATTTGAGTTTTTATTATTAATTTTTGCAAATAAGTTGTCACGATCTTTGCAATTAATGATTCAATAACGATGCTTGCTATCGATCGTTACGAAGTGATTTTTTTTATGTGACTCTGATTTTCTCTTATTTTTTTGGAAATTTAAGTTTGCATTCCTTAATTATTCATAATAACATTAAAAATCTAAGTAGAAGTAAAGAGAGTGATATAGTCATATATTTAGTGGGAGAGAGAGTGAGAGAGGAAGAGAGAGAGAGATGAAGTGATGATAAATTGTCATTATATTCACTCATTCCAAATATTTATATGTATTTAAACACACTTTTATGCAGTTTTGTAAGTACAAAGAGATTTTTAAAAATTGGAAAAATTGTGTTTCGAAGATTAAAAATAGTCAGAGAATTTTACAAAATTTGCGGAAGTTTAAAGCAAAAAAATGTGTACAATTGTTTAGTTTTAATTGAAATATATTAAATTTAATTGTGTTGTATATAAAATTTATAATAATTTCCGTTATAAATTCTATTCTATTCTATTTCTATTTATAGAAATGTAAACTAAAATATATTAAGTACTAAAAATAAATTGAATTCATTAACTACACACTTAGAGAAAAACATGTTGCTGCTAGCAATAATCACACGATCTAGCGATCACATACCATAAATACTTATATGTATATGGTACCTGTATAGCCTCTAAATCGGTGGATCATAAATTAATTGAAGCAATAAAATTAAAGTGTTCCATGGAAGAACTCAGCGACCATTCTGAAGGTCACTTGGGACCATATTATATCTATCAATTACACAAATACACACACACACAAATACACACACATATACACATACATCCATACGCATTCATAATACAATACACACAAAGCAACAACAATCGATCGCAAAATATGGCGTTTAATTAACGCAACGTTCATCATCAGGGAAATATTTCCGTTTTTTAAATACAATATATACTCTGATTCACAAGTTCATGGAGCTATTTTCCCTTCGATTCCGGTACCTTGTTGTTGGTTACTGATATTTAATAATTATTTGAGTAGGTGAGTGTTTTTAGTCGGTATTCGCAGCCGCATTGTTGACAGCAGCTTCGAGAAGAATGAATGAAATGCGAATATATTCAGAATATTTATGTTTTGTAAATTGTGGCAGATACTAGATAATTAGCCACAACTACCACGGTAACAACAAATCCGAGAACAACAACAACAACAGCAGTTAGAGCAGCAACAAATCGCACATCTGTGCTTACGAAAAATGTTGCTTACGTTCTCACTTGTCGCCGATAAATAATGCCAACTATTAATTTATTATTCTAAGTTATTCCTTTGATAAATGAGAAGAGTGCAGAGCCGAAGTGGTGCTGATCATGTTGTTGTTGTTGCTGCTGTCTAAACATTAAAGTGGATGACATTGTCAGCAATCGCTGTTCGCTGTCGATATGAACAACATGCAATTATATGACTTTTTTTAAAACTAAGTTAGCTATAAAAGTAGAACTAAGAAAAAAACCAGCAACAAAATTAATTAAATTAGAAAAGAAAAAATTAGTAATGAAAAACAATAAAAAGGAATAAAAAAAGATACATACATATACCTTCATCTGAAATATACTATATTAATTCAACTTCCTTTATCAGCTTTTATTAGAAGTCTGTCTAAAGTCGCTTTTAAATTCTGTCTAATACTTTATTTAATGAAGTTTCATAGAGCGTTATTTAAAGGTATAAAAAAGACGAACAAGAAAGCGGGTGGTATGGTGGAAGTGTGGGAGGGGAAGGAGCTCTAATCCCGTCTCTAGAAAAAGATGAAAATACTGTTAGCTTCAGGCAATCATGTGGTATATTTATCAGTTCTATTAACGTGCTTTAAACCCACTAGGAACTGAAGCGAATATTAAGTCTTGGAAGATAGAATAAAAATATTGAAAATAAAATTAAATTTAAATATAAAAAAATCCATGAAATACCGTATATAAACAAAAAACTAAGTTATTCTAACAATATATACTACAAGTTATAAATTTAAAAAGAATGTTAGTGTGTTTGTATCAATTAAAATTTAATTAAGCTGGAGAACTCATTATTATCTTCTGGATTTTCACGGTTTCAACCCCATTAATGCAAGTACTTTTATTTCCTTGAACTTTTGTGCATGTCTCAATATTAAAAATTCGTCCAATCTTCAATTATGATAGACTATAAAAATATGATTTCCTATTGGGTAAAATTTCTGTTTTTTTTTCTACCCTTGAGATGGTCGAGAGGTCTATCAATTATAGATGACGTCCACTGTCCGTCTTTTAAAATATCTTTAAGCTGATATTTTATTATTGTAAAAAACATAGAAGGAAAACCAACATCGAATAGATTTATGCACGATATCCATGCATATTTATAAAACAGCTAGATAACTTTATTTATTGGCCTGAAGTCTTTTCAACTGTCTACTTTTAAGTGTTTTATGCAATAATTTAGATATCTGTAAACTAACTTAGAATATCATCCGTACAGAGGAAATCACCACAGATTGCAACACGAATGTGGAATAAACACAGTGGAGAGGGGGAGAGGATAGAAGAGGGAAGTGACGATGGGAGACCACAGCGGCAACCAGTTATATCCAGTGGGTTAGCTGCATGGTGCCATCGCGAGTTTTTTGCGTGTCCATGACGCTCATCTGGCGCACCAGACGCTGCTTCTTGGATGTTCTGCGCGCACCCCTGGCATCGAGGGGAGTCCGTTCGTCTGCCAGTGAAGTGGGACGCGTTTTCCTGCCCCCTGTGATCGAGCTGGCATTCAACTCCAACTCAACCTCGGATGCTGTGTTGGAGGCCAAAACATCGAGATTTTCGTAGGACGTGGGTTCTGAGGATGCGCTCCTGAAACCGGTTTGTCACATGATTATGCCACAAAAGTTGGTGCTCGATACTTACTGTTCGGGACGACAGTGGAGGCAGTCATTCATGGTCCAGTTCTTACCGAACTCCTCACCTTCTTCCAGTGTCTGCGGCAGTCGGTGATGCAGTGTCTCGGGTAGTCTGAGGCCGGTGAGGCCGCCCAACATCGAAACGAAACCCATGATAACGAGAGGTAGCTTTAGGTTTTCTTTACCCTTAAAAGCATAAAGAGAGAAAATAAAGTAAACTTTTTTGAAGGATTACAAGTTGACGACGTGTACCAGATACGTCACAAACGGTATCACTATCAAGCCCAGCCCCCCAATATAGCTGGAAGCGCCGATCCCAATGCCGCGTACTTGCGTCGGATATAATTCACCTGCGAATGGATAAATGATAAGGAAGGAGGCAGACAGCAGTGCCTTCGACACCAAATAAAGGATGAGAGTGTCATCGACGGCGTCGTCGGGTATCATTACAGTGATGACGCAAGCCACGCCTCTGGGGGAAGAAAAATAGTATGTTAATTAAAAATAGAAAATTAAGAACATTTTAATTACTTCAGTCAATTATTTCTTTCTTCTAGTTTCTTACCCCAAAATCATGGACAAACTTAGAGGCCAGCGACGTCCCCAGGTATCCATGAGGTACCAACAACAGAAATAACTCGGTATTTCTACGACTGCCGAGAGAAAGAAGCTCACATACTGATTGCTGCCCAGAGAGGGCCCATAGTAGCTGAGCCCCAAATAAACCGTCTCATTGGCAAACCAGCTGAGAGTTATTAGAATTGTTTTCAACCGCATGTTGGGGGTACTTAAAACGAGAACCAATAACAAAAATAGGAAAAACCAATCATTAGTTAGAATTTTTCTGCTTCTGGATCATCAGAATCCTACCGACACAAGTCCCGTACACCCACATTGATGGCTTTCTTCTTCTCCTTGAGCTTATCACGCGATATTCTCGCCTCCAGTTTGCTCTTGACAGCCGCTGGGAACTCGCGTCCATTAACGCGAGCCATGCGCTCCAGTATCTTCAGAGCCTCTTCGAGTCGACCGCGCATTAGAAGCCAGCGAGGCGATTCGGGCATGATGAACAAGTACAGAAAGTAGGCGTAGAACGGCACCGAGGTATAGTAAGAGAGCCTGACCCAGTCCCGCTCCAGGTACGTGACCAGCGCAAGCAACATGATGCCCGAGGTGTAGAAGGTGCATGTCATAACGGTGACAAACGAGCGGTAGTTTTCACCCACCAACTCCAGAGCTACATCGGCCGAAAATCGTAAGAAACCTCAATTCAGTTACTTCGCTTCAGCTTCATATTACATGTTCTACTTACAGATAATGAACGGTATCTGATAGACGGCGGGGATGGTGAGGCCCACTATAACACGACTGCCGGCCCAGCTCCAGAAGTCGGTGCTCAACGAAGTGATCAAACTACCCAGCAGCAAGGTGGCCAAGCAGGTGAAGTACGAGAAACGCCGACCGGCGCGATCATTCAGCAGACCAAAGAGATAGACGCCTACGGGGCCGCCAGTGTTGAGGGCGGCCAATCCGATTGTCGGATAGATATCACGATCGCAGACCAAATCGAACTGGAAGAGGTTTAAAACTTATTAAATTGAACTTTTGTTTAAGTTACTCATCGACTGGGAGCAACACTGACTGAATGTGCTATCTGAGGTATGCGTGGCGGAGAGTATCTCTACATAGATGATGCTAACAAATACGTACATATATGAGATCATATGACAAACATCAATAACGACTCCAAATACTGGTTCGAATAACTTTAGACCTACATCTATCACGATCGAGGACCAGACGGACGAAGTATTGTATTCCCAACCTTGGCGACACGTCTCTACCGGCCACGACTCGTTCGGCTCCAAGGAGTTGATGTCGCCGATGTCGTCGATTAGTTCGGTCCAATTGACCGCGTATTGAGAGCACTTGCTGTAGACGGGGATGTCGTCTTCCTGTCGAAATCATTGTAAACATTTTACGACATCTTGAAAATTTCTAAAATGTAACGAACATCTCTAATATTTTAAAAACATTTGCAAATTTGGAAAATTTGAAGGAAAGTATTGCAATTTTTCAGTTCAATTCAATTCAATTCAGTTACAAATCCATCAAACATTTCAACTCTTTCCTGTTCTTTGTTTTCTTTTTAATCGTTTCTGTTGCTACCTGTTCTTCTTGAATATGGCTTCCCCATGAAAAACAAGTCCACCCTTGATTCTTACCAAAATCTGTGGGAGGGACAAATGTTTGCGCTGCTCCAGTGGCAAGTCCAACAGTTCGGGAACCCTGCACCAGTAATCATCGGGTGTATCGGACATGAAAAGCTGGTTGAAGGCACAGAATCCACACGGTATACAAGCGGGCAAACAGATACCGAATACCAACAGTTTCTGGAACTTGCCGAACTCGCCAATAGTTGGCAGCAACTCATCCAGATCAAAAGCTTCCTTTACAGACCGGGAGAAACACAAGAGAATACCTTATATAGTTCCATCAACTAAAGAAGGAGACGTTTTTTATTTCTTTACATCATCCGCTGCAGCAGTAAAATCATCAGAACTGTCGCCCTCTTCATTGTTCAGTGGTAGATCAGCGTTTTTCCTGGACATTACGGTAACGTGGTGAAAGTACTTCCAACCGACTACCTTCAAAACTTGGTTAAAACTGTTCGAACCCATTCGCACTTCAAATGAATAGAGCTCATCAGCGGTTTCGAGAAAATCAACATAGAAAGAAGACCCTCAAATGAGGTAAGAAAAGAGGCAGCCGCCACTTTTGAGTCTGTCGTTTGTTCGTCTCTTACTAACTTGAAGTTTGGTGTGATTTTTTAGTGCAAGCTTAGAATAAAAGCCACTGAAAAAAGCGTTAGAGGGAAGTCACTGTTTGGATTGTCGATGAATCGCGTTGAAGATAAAGACAAATGTGTCAGCGTCAAGTGAATTATTGGCGACAACTAATATGAATTTATGTTCTTTTCCATCACCGTCTTCTTCTTCCAACAGTAGTGTTAAGTCTTCAGAACTTTTTTCAGTTCTTCAGTTTATCATGGTCTTTGCTTTGTTAATTTTTTAAAAAATTTCAACGCGATTTCAAATCTTTCGAAAATACTCTAGTTAATATTTTATTCATTATTTATTAATTACACTTAATTAAATTATACATTATTATAAATTACAGTTTCTCAGTGACAACATCAGTGCCAGATCTGTTACAATACAATAACATTGCTTCAAATTTTCATTTTAATTGTTTTGTGAATAGTGTTGGTTGATATTATTTATCATAAAATCTTTTGTAATTTTTTTGAGAATACAAATATTTTGGAAATAACGAAAAAATAGAAAAATAAACACGTTAAACATTTCACCGGCGTTAAATATGTTCAGAAATTAGAGTGAAGGAGAGAATTAAATATTTTCCTTTGAAGGAGCAAGACGACGATCTTGCTTTTAAATTTGAAAATCGGAAAACTAAAGAAATAAATGACTGCTGTGGTTGATTTTTGCTACTGCTTAACACATGTTTAAGTAGTCCACTAATAATACAATAATAATGATTAAAAGAAACGTTCATTCTTTTGAAATAATATCTGTATAAATTATTGGTGTTATTATTATTATTATTATAATTACTCTTAATATGTTCAAGTTTATTTCATTCATTATTATTCTTATAATATATAAAAAGTGATTTATGCGCGTTCTCTTCTGAACTCTTCTTTCATAGAATCATTTAATTAAATCATTATTCAATTTATAACTCTAAAAAAAAACATAAAAAACGCTCGTGTCAAATAAACAAACCGTTCATCTCCCTGCTTGTTTCGTCGCTTTCATTTCTTCACAATTTAATCGACTTTGACCACGCTGTAGATTTTGCGTATAAACCAGAAGCAAGCAAAGAATCCAATCGTTCCGGTGAGCAGGAAAAATAAGAACACCATGATTGAGGTGTATCCGAAATATAAGAAGATCGAGGCTCCATCCTTAATCGACAATTTGGTGGCAAAATAATGACAACAGTAGATGAAGAGATAAACCGCTGTGAAGCCGGACGTCAGGAAGGAGCGCCACCACCAATGATAATCCTCCGCACACAAGTGAAAGTAGCAAAGTAGAACGGTTGTCTCTGAGCAGGTTATGATCAGGATCAGGAACACCAAGAAAAGGAAACCAAACATGTAGTACATCTGATTCGACCAGATGGAACTCAAAATGAAGAATAGCTGAATAAAGATGCAGCCAAAGGGTAGAACACCGCCCATTATAATGCCAGGAATAGGCTGAGTGTAGATAGATTGATCGGGAATCTGGCGTGGGATTTGATTTGTGCGCACAGGATGCTCCAGAGCCTAGTTGAAAAAAAGATACAATACAAAGGTTAGAAAGACACACATTATTAACACTTTCATAGGGAATTATACCCGTTTTCGGAATCCAAAGTAAGCGCCAACAAATGTTAATGGCACCGAGACACCAAACCAAAGAGCCAGCAAAGCTATCAAAGTACTGAAGGGTACAGCGCCGGAACTACCTTCACCCCAAAGAACTAAATTCATCACAAAGAAGAGAGAGAAAACGACGCTACGAAATACGAAAATAATTTCAGTTGATACAAAATATGTATTGTTGTTAAAAATATTGTTCCTAGAAGAGTATTATTTTTAAACATTTATTCTTACTCACCCGGGACAAACGATCGACGTTAAGATAACGTTACTCTTCCATTTGATGCCGCCAAAACTCTTATAAATTCTGGCTGAAACATAACCGGCTGGAGTACCCAACGACACGTACAGCACCATGGCACATGTCATCAATGCACCTCGATTGGCCGGTGAGAGGAAACCCAAACAAGCGAACGCCAAAGTTATTAGAGTCATGCAGGTCACCTGCACCCCTGAACCCAAGAAAACTGACAACAGCATTCCCTTGCGTGGAGGCCGAAACACATCTCCATGCACCAACTTCCAGCCGAACTCTTCCTGTGCATCTTCACCGCTTTCCATTTGATTGTAACGTGCGATATCCTTATGAAGCGTACGCAACATAATCATGGCCACCATCCCGGACAAGAAGAGTACGATAACCAGTGAGTTCAGGATGGAGAACCATTGAATATTTGTATGTGGCATGGATTCCAATATATAGTCCCAACGTGACGACCATTTCACAGTGTTATTCATGATGAATTTGACGCTATACGTGTAGGTGATGGTAAGCTTTCCGTCGCGCGGCTGACTGCTGCTTTTAATGGCGAGCGGTACCGAGGCATCTGTATCACTGCAATCAGGTTTCTTTGGGTCGATGTGGTTGATGGAACGTGGTACGACTTTTACAGATATAATCCGACCACCATGAGCTCGGAATCCAACGCCCCATTCTTCGGACAAACCACTGTGGTAGGTAATCGTTAAATCCACATGATTGAAAGGATAATAATAACCAGGCTTATTATATTTCTGATTAATGGGGCAACTATCTTCATCAGAGCGCACCAAACAACCCATGAAGAACCCGGTGCTGCAATACTGTTGGTCATTTTCCAGGTGATAACACCAAGTGACGGGCATATTGTCGACAATCCAGTGATGCTGATAGTTCAGGCTGATGCCTTTCTTTAACACCATCAGACGTCGTTCGCTGTCCGAGTCACCTACATAATGCTTCGAGCAAACCTGTTCACAATCGGAAGGGAAGCGAAAAGAAAGGAGAAGAATCAAGCTACTATCGTATTACAGCCCACCGAATTGTGTCTCGAACTTAAACACTGAATTGTATTTAAATGTACATGAAATTCATTACAATCCCGAAACCCGTTTATAAAGCATACTTAAATTTATAATTTATTGATTACTATTGTACATATAATATATTAACTAAATGCACTTACCACTTCACAATTGACATCCTTGAGAAATTCGATTTTATACGGACTCGGACGTATGCGCTCGCCAAATACTACTTGACCCAAATTCTCCACAGGTGAGTTTTGCTCATTCGCTGTGCAAAAATCAAAATGATGATATTCATATGGAATCACAGATTCTTCTGTATTCAGGCGGTTAACGTACAGCGGGACATCCGACTAAAGAATTAGGCAAAATTCAAAATACTTGTAAAAATAATTTATATACGTATGTACAAATAATTTATATACATACACATGTACATATATTAATAAAAATATAATGGCAACTTCGGAGTAATTAAAGCGGCTTCTGGAAATTAACGACACGCACTCAAATATAACAGTTTTTATCACATCTGAACACAGTTGAATAAGGAAAAAAATAGCTTAAATGAATGAAATATGATAAAAAAAATTAAACAATTTTTTCTTATCGCGGAATTGTTGTTGTATGTATTTCCACATGGCATTAATTACAATTACAGTGGTATAAGCTATTTACTTGTATGATGATGATATGGCACGGGTTACTTAATACATCAGCACAATCGGTTGAACTCTTTCACAATTCAATTTAGTATTAGCATTAAAAAGTAGCTTTAAAAATAATATTTATTCCTAATAAACACTCTCTTTTAATTGGTTCATTGTAACATGTATCTCAAATTGAGTACGTATGTAAGAGAATTAAGTAAATAGCAGTTTATTTGCACAAACGTCTTCAAACTCACCTTGCATGCAGGTGACGCTTCACTTTTGCTGCAGTAATTAACCGGTGCCAAACCAGGCAGATAGAATTGGTGACTCAGACCCACTATTTGCATCAGAATAATTAAAGCCAGGCCAGAATAACAGATGGGCGGTTTCCATTTCGGTGAAATATTTCGATTTCGACTGTGCTTCATTTTGATTTTTGTATAAAAACTATCAAAAAATAATGCGATCGAATGAGTGGAACGAACGACGTTGGAAGATTTTCATCAAGGCCTACCTTTATTTCCGGCGCTGATTTTCCTTTTTTTATAACAAAAATAGTCACCCGAGCACAGGTCCAACAATTGAATTTAATATTAAATTCGATTCGATTTAAGAATTTCTAATTAGTTCTGTGCAATAACAGCTTATTCGTTATTGTTAAATTAACTTAAATAATTTTCCTGTATTTCATAAATTTTTTAATCTATACATGACAGACGTCAGCACCAAAGAAATGCGATGTTAGTTATTCTATGTTTTCGAAAAAAAGATGTTCCTTTTTCGTTTTTTTCTACACAATGTAGAGAATCTTTTTTTATAGCATGGTTGCATTCATGAAACTAGTCTTTCTAAAAAGGTTTGTTTAGTATTACAATATAAACACAATCACTTTAGTAGCGCCATCATTTGCTTCACAAAACAATAAAAAGAAGAAGTCCAGCGATATGCTATGAAATTAGTATTACATCGACTCTAGCGACCAAATCGCGACCTACGAGGGGAAAATAGAATTTTGTTCGCTTCCAATAAGAGACCGTGTTTTGACAAATACGTGTTGTAGCTATCGCTTATAGCTATGATTGTGTATACGTTTAACCTATTACGTTATTATGTATGCAAAAATTGTATTCTATCTGTTTTGACTTTAAAATGTCGCATACATATTATGTAATATGATATAAATATCTATATCTATAAATAAAAAACTCAATTTCAAATTTTTGGACATACCTTGGTTTGCATTCTAGGTGACGAATAATATACAGACAACTTTTGCAAACAGTATTTCATTATAAGTCTCTTAAATGGATTCATTAACTTTACAGTTATCTTGGACCGTTCACAATAAAAATAATTCATCAGATAAGGTGCCTGACGACCGAACCAATGTTGTTGTCGTTATTGTTATTGTTGTTTTGGTGCTGACCCCAACAGCAACAAGTTTTATAGCTCTCATCCATTTCCGGAGTTATAGCCCTTTGAAATTTGAAAATTTCATGACTGTATCTCCTAAACTGTACAGAAATGAAATTTTAGAGTTTTAGTAATTTTTTCTATTCATTAATTTTTTTCTGAGTATAATGTATTATTAACCCACATAATTATGCCAATACTAAGAAAGTAGAGGCTCTTAGCTTTCGACGCATGGTTTTTCCATCAGCATTAGTAGAGTATCTTAGAAGATTAAAAAACGAATTTTTAAAATCACAATCGTAATATTCTTTCTAGTTAAGGAGATACAGGCGCTAGGATTTAAGAGTTTAATGGGCCATACCTCCTGAAGGGAGTGCCGTAGGTTCTAAAAAATGTTTTTGCTATTTCAATTAGTGGCTGGAAAAGGACCAACAGCAACCATGAAATTGGGGAGAATGTCATCTCCTCTATCTGTTCCGAAAACCTTTACTGGTTCGATATACTAATTTCAATTACATAGCGATACAAACGCATCAGACGTTTTTTGCGTGTTTTCGATTAGGCTGTAGTTACGCTACCGAGCAAAACGGTAGGAAATTACTCTAATTTTTGTAATATTTTGGAACGATAAGGCCGTGGTTATGCTATCGAGTTTTGCTTGGCAAGTAGGACTTTTTTTTGTTGTTTTGTGTGTAAAAGAGAGAATGGGATATTTTTCTGTTCTCAACATCACTCTCACACACCGAGCACGAAAACTCGGTCTAGCGTACACCGAGGACACCAAGCAAACCGGTGTTGCTTAGTCTCAATATTCACGAAAGTATTGAAAAGTGGAATGGAGTGAAAAAATGGAATGAACTGATAAATTTATCAATTATATTCCTCTGATTATTGTCCCAAAATATTACGCCTTTATATATGTTAAGCTGATTTCAATTAATATAAACATATGGTCTTCCATCGCGTCGAAAATTACACCGCAAATAATACGTTTTATCATTTGTGTAGTAGACGGGTTGCTGTTGAAGGTGAGAAAAAATATATATTTTTGAAGAAAGCAAGCGTGGGCCAAGCACAAGCGTAACCACTCTTTTTGCACGGACTCCGATCACAAAAATGAGAGTAATTTCCCACCAAGTTTTGCTCGATAGCATAACCACGGGGCAAGCAAACCGGTGTTGCTTAGTCTCAATATTCACAAAAGTATTGAAAAGTGGAATGGAGTGAAAAAATGGAATGAACTGATAAATTTATCAGTTGTATTCCTCTGATTATCGTCTCAAAATATTACGCTTTTATATATGTTAAACACATTTTATTTAATGTAAACATTTGGTTTTCCATCGCCTCAGAAACTACATCTCAAATAATACGTTTTCTCATTTGTGTAGGGATTTATTTGTTGAAGGTGAGAAAAAGTATAAATTTTTGAAGAAAGCAAGCGTGGGCCAAGCACAAGCGTAACCACTCTTTTTGCACGGAGTCCGATCACAAATATTAGAGTAATTTCCCACCAGGTTTTGCTCGGTAGCGTAACCGCGGCCTTACAACAACTAACAACCGAAGTCAAAAAAGTAAACGTTAAAAATTGAACGAAACCAACATTCGCAAAAGTTTCCATGTGGAATAAAGTGCCGCCGGTTCTTAATTTGCCTAAACTTAGCAAAAATCAATAATAAATAAAACATAAATTTTACAAGTTCATTCATTAGACCGCATAAAAAACAATTCGGAAAACGAATTTGTACAAGATAGATTTGCTTTTTGAAAACAATTACTAGGACCATCTAAAACAAGGCATACAGAAGTTGTAGTGCTGAAAAACGACGAACAAAGACAATACACGATCGAAAAGCGAAGCCCAAAGAGGAGGTGACGACGACGAAAAGGTTAAAAATCAATCAAATTTGGACTCGACAAGTTAATAATAATAATCTAATTTGTAAAGTAAGGCGAACGAGAAACCTTGTAAGTAATGAAAAGAATCTAAGTTAATCAATTACGCTATCGGATGTGCTAATAATAAAATTGCAACATCTCATTTTGACAACTCAACAGACTAACAACTTAAAAAAATAATTGAACGCCGTCGTCTACGTCATTTCATCAATAGTTTTGCAATCTTTATTGCTGCTGTTAACAACTGACTGTGAATTCCGAGTTAATATTAGCGTTCCTCCATCATTTAATCTACTCCGACAAAAGCAACAACAATATGAATTCCCAAATTACGATGCAGCTGATTCAGATTCTGGAAAAGACCGTCTCTCCAGGTTAGTAATAATGAAAATATTTCCATTTTATATTCAAGGATTTCGTTTGGAAAACGGTGACTGCTTATTTTCTGCCTTGTGTTGTAGGGAGTATTTTTCATCGGTTTAATTTATTTCCGCAACATTGTATTTGAATATAATAAACTAATCTTTATATTGGTAAACGTAATTATTTGTTCGCTTGAAAGGTTATTTTAAACTAATATAATGAAAGAAATTGATTTAGGAATTTTTTCTATACATTCTTGCAAAAGAAGATTCTTAACGCTGAGGAATTCTAAAAAATATTGACTTGACTGCTTTATAAATCTGCACTTTATTTTCCGAATCTATTAAAGATAAAAATGAACTTCTGTCGGCAAAGAACTTTCTGGAGCAAGCAGCCGAGACGAATTTGCCGGAATTTCTAAAAGCTCTATCCGACATTCTCGTGACGGCCACCAACAGTCCAGTGGCTCGCATGGCAGGTGGTTTGCAATTGAAAAATCATCTAACTAGTAAAGACGAAAACATTAACGTGCAGTATCAGCAAAGATGGCATCAAATTCCGGAAGAAACACGCGAATACATCAAGAAAAATGTAAGATGCCATTACATTTTTTATTTTTATTAATTGTTATTTTAATAATCATGCATTTATAACTTATCTCTCATTGCTAATTTCTTTTTCTTCGCTCCTTGCTAGATTTTAGCCGCTTTGGGTACAGAGAACACCCGCCCATCGTGTGCTGCTCAATGTGTAGCTTACGTGGCTGTCACAGAGCTGCCCACCAATCGCTGGAATCTACTTATCCAGACGCTAGTGAATAAAGTAGTCACTGAAGGCTCCAGCGAGATGAATCGTGAAGCAGCGCTGGAAGCAATCGGTTTGTTTGTCTATTATTTCAGTGATGTTCTATAGCTTATGTATTACTTTCTCTTTACCTTAAGGTTACATCTGTCAAGACATTCGGGACGGAGTTCTTGAACATCAGTCCAATCAAATACTTACTGCAATCATTCACGGCATGCGCAAACAGGAACCGAGTAATCATGTTCGTCTAGCTGCCACCACAGCGTTGCTTAATTCGCTTGAGTTTACCAAAGCCAATTTTGAGAAGGACTTGGAACGTAATTTCATCATGGAAGTTGTTTGCGAAGCCACACAATCAACAGACACTCAAGTATGCGTTGCTGCTCTGCAGTGTCTGGTGAAGATTCTGTCGCTGTACTATCAGTATATGGAGCCCTACATGGCGCAAGCTCTGTTCCCCATCACCCTGGAGGCGACGAAGTCGGAAAACGATCAAATCGCTTTGCAGGGCATTGAATTTTGGTCGAACGTTAGTGACGAGGAAATCGATTTGGCGATCGAAATCCAAGAAGCCAACGATGCCGGTCGACCGCCAACGCGTGTTTCCAAGCATTATGCGCGCGGTGCGTTGCAATATCTGACGCCTGTCCTCGTGGAAAAGCTAACCAAACAGGATGAGTGCGATGATGAGGATAACTGGAGTCCAGCTAAGGCAGCGTCCGTCTGTCTGATGCTCCTGGCCACTTGCTGTGAGGACGAGATTGTGCCTCACGTATTCCCATTCATAAATGCGAACATTGAATCGCCCAACTGGCGTTTCCGTGATGCGGCCGTAATGACTTTCGGATCGATTTTAAGTGGGCTGGAACTGAACACGCTGAAACCGCTTGTAGAGCAAGCAATGCCAACATTGATCCGTTTGATGTACGATTCGAGTGTTATTGTGCGCGACACCACCGCTTGGACATTCGGGCGTATTTGCGATGTACGTTTTTTATTTAGATTTCAAGGGCCATTCATAAAAATTAAAAATATCTCTTTAGATAATTCCTGAAGCCGCTATTAATGAACGGTATCTCGGCACTCTGTTGGAGTGTTTCATTAAAGGACTCAAGTCGGAACCACGTGTGGCCGCCAACGTGTGTTGGGCTTTCATTGGCCTCTCGGATGCTGCCTACGAATCTGCGGAGACCAACGAAGGTGACAGTCCGAACACTTATTGCTTGTCCCCTTACTTTGAGTACATCATCACACAACTTCTGGAGACAACCGATCGTCAGGACGGCGCTCAAGCTAATCTACGTGCTGCCGCTTACGAAGCACTTATGGACATGATTAAAAACTCGCCGCTTGATTGTTACTTGGTTGTGCAGCGGGCAACCATCGTTATTCTCGATCGTCTCAACCATGTATTGCAGATGGAGTCGCACATCTCCAGTCACAACGATCGTCATCAGTTTAACGATTTGCAGTCTTTACTTTGTGCTACTTTGCAGAGCGTACTGCGTCGTGTACGTGAGGAGGATGCTCCTCAAATATCCGATGCAATAATGACGGCACTGCTTACCATGTTCAATTCCCATTCTGGCAAAACGGGAGGCGTACAAGAAGACGCTTTCTTGGCTGTCTCTACATTAGTTGAATTGCTCGGTTTTAAATTTGTTAAGTACATGGAAGCATTCAAACCATTCCTTTTTATGGGTCTGAAAAATCATCAAGAGTATCAAGTCTGTTGTGCTGCTGTTGGTCTCACTAGTGACATATGTCGTGCTCTAAAGCAGCTTATTATTCCATATTGCGATGATATCATGAACTTGCTGTTGGCCAACTTGTCGGAGCCATCTTTGCATCGCAGCGTAAAACCACAAATATTATCTGCTTTCGGCGATATGGCACTTAGTATTGGCAGTGAGTTTGTGAAATATTTGAATATAGTTCTAGATATGCTGCGTGCTGCTTCTCAATTGCAGGTAAATTTGTTTGCTTTTTTATTATCTCTAATAATCTACATACAACGATAAAGAAAGGGTGAAACTGAACAGTCCATTTAAGCTATATCACTTTTATTGGTTTAATATTGTAATTACAAACATATCCTTCTTTTTTCCTCTCGTTTTCTTCTGTTCTTCAGGTCGATCCGAACAGTTACGACATGGTTGAGTATCTAAATGAGCTGCGTGAAAGTGTTCTGGAGGCTTACACTGGCATTATACAGGGTCTCAAAGGTATCGATCAGCAACCCAATCATGATGTTTATCATATGGAACCACATTTGGGCAATATTGTTGCTTTCATTAAACGTATCGCTCACGAAGGTGATATCTCCGATTCAATGGTAGCAGGTGCTGCTGGTTTTATTGGTGATTTATGTACCGCCTTCGGACCCAGACTCTACCCTCTCTTGGATGATGCTATAATATCGCAATTCTTAGCCGAGGGCAAACGATCGAAAGCATCACGCACAAAGTCACTCTGCAGTTGGGCTGCCAGAGAGATCAAAAAGTTGCGTGATAGTCAAACGATCACACAGTAAAAAGGGGAAAAAGAAAACAAATTGTAATAAAAGAGGATGTAAGAAGGAGAGAGAAGATAGAGAAGAGAGGTGGATGGTGGAGAAAGTTATAAAGTAGCAGTCGAAGAGAGTTATTAAGTGTTTAAGGGGGGCGAACGATGCGCAGGAGTGTTTTTACGAAATTTTTTCAAGAAGCTGACAGATTTCATCAGTTAAGATTGATGGTTAAACCATTGAAATTGTTTCATCTTTACTACTTCTCTCACTACGATATAAAATGGTAAGTTTAGTTGCATAGCATAGTTGCTATTCCGTAATTCCTTGATCCATTCTTCTGTATTTTAATGAAATCATTTTTCTGCTTTTATTTTAGATTTCTGTTAGGATACTTCTTTCACTAATAATTCAATATACAAATCAGTTTTATCAGTTAAGGCGTAAGAGGTGCTTTTTGCATAAAAATCACTTGTGTACCAAAAGTCGAACAAAACCAGCATCTCTTCTAAAAGAAATAATGTGGCAAAGCTTAAACTTTTTCGTTTTATTCTTGTTTTGTTGTTTCTATTAAATCAAAACACGTACATGTACATACACACGTCCTTCGTGGTGTTTACATTATTAAGGCACATGTATTTAATTATATAACTTATAGTTTTCACAACAAATCGAAAAATCATATCGCTGTGGATCATTTTATTTAAGTGGTTTTTATAGAATATACGATGATGATTTTTTTATTTGTTCAGTTTTTCTTATTACTCATTTTCTTTTTTGTCACATTGACACTTTTATAATATAAATTGGCCTCAATAACTAATCTAATCAATGATATCTTTCACTTTAATTTTATTATTATAGTAGTTTATAATTTATGTAATTTTTTTTTATTAATATTTTTCTACACTTATACAAAACAAAAACAAATATATATCTGCTAAATAGTAAACAAAAACGTTGTCAACTGCACGTATATAAATCTTTTTCAATTGAATTTAATTTTGTATTTATTAGATTTCACAATGATATAATTTGATTTATGCTTACATATGTTTCAAAATTTTATCAAACACAAAAGATTCAAAAGAAAACCACGTTGCAGTAAAAAATTAGAATTAAACAGAAAATTAAGAAATAGAAATCTAAGAAAACTAACATTGAATATTAAAAAGTGAAAGAGGAACAAAATCATGGTATGTAAGATGGTACATGGCATGTATGATTGCTTGTGTGATGAATGATCATGAATGGCTGTGATTAAATATAATGAATGTGATGACATTTTGAGAAACATGAACTAATGATGGTGGTGTAGTGATAACTTAAAAGATGATGACAATGAAGAACAGCATGAACCATGATGATGCGATGATGTTTCTGATTGAAAATGATTTGAACGATTTGATTGATTTTTCTGATTTTCAACAATGGTTTCTACTTATAATAATAATAATGATTTCCGTGATCCGTTTTTATGAATGATTAGTTATGGTTCTGAAAATTATTCTGTGTGTGGTTGATTGAATGATGATTGTGAAAATGATCGTGGTTCTTAAGTTGTTTTTTGCGCCTGAATGACATTGATTGTTGGTGGCTCTGATTATGATGACGATTCCATCGCATGCATCTTTTCTGATATGAATGGTTCATGCATTTTCTTCATATGAATGAATCTTTTATAGATAGCATTTGTAGTTCCTTCGGCTTCTTTTAAAGTACTAATTTTATATACATGAATAATTGTGTGATAGCGTGAGTGTGAAAGCGTGACTGTTTATGAGTGTGTGTAATGTTTTTCTGTGTGCGTGTAGATGACTTTTAAAGTTAACTTTTGACAAATCTAATGACTGAATGGTATTTTTTCCAAATGAAGTTTCTTCAAAGAATTCTATTTAATGTCATATTTAATAAAGAATAAAATAAACATTAACAATGCTTTATATTAACTTCACATATTTACGATTTTGTTACACATTTAAAAAGAGTAAAAATAAATTTTCTTTTAAGGAGAGATATCAGGTAAAATGATTTTGCATAATATGGAATTGTAACATAATATTGCTTTTAAAAATAACATACACATATAATTACGAGTATATTCCTTTTATAAAAATGATTTTCTATAAATTGAACTACGAAATATGTCTATTCACATTTTTATCGTCAATCCGATGAATTTAAATCGGTGTTGAAATTTAAACCAAGCTTTTCTTTAATGCTGATTATTATTATAATGCTACAAAAAAACCAACATGATACTAAAAATGAATTGAATAAAACATAATAAAATTACTAGTCCTTTTTTTAATTAATTTATTAATAATTTTTTTATTTATTGAAATAATATTGAGAAAAATATTGAAAAAGAAAACTGAAAAATGTCTTAGAATTGGGGAAAAATTGCACAATAATTTTATGATTTTTTTTAATATGAATCGAATATTATAATAAATTTTGATTTGGAAAATTTTTTGCTTACGAATAATTTTTGATTTTTATTAAAAAAAAACTAATATTGTTTACTAGAAACTTCATGAAATTCGAAAGAATGTCTAACATTTTTGAATGATGTTATGAAAGTGAGTGAGTCGAGTGATCGACCGATTGTTGTGTATATAATAAAGTAGTTTTTTAAAGTATGCAAAGTGTGCGAAAGTGACTTGTGACTTGAAAGAGAGAAAGTACTGTGAATAATAATAAACATAAAAATAAGTGTGCATTTTAAATGACTGTAAATTGAATTAAATTAAAATGATGATTGTGAATAATTGAATTTTTTATGCGTGTGATTGTTAAAATTATTAGTTGAAATAAGCGCGAGTGCGTGTGTGATATTAGTTTAGAGAAATAAGTGATTTTATTTTGAATTTTTGTACGTTACAAATGAAAACAGAAAACAAAAAAAAAATAAAAGAACAATAATTACTAATATAACACACAATTTATTATAAAAGAAATCAAATTTCATTGAAATAAATACAAACTTCATATGCTAAAAGCTTAGTACATAAAACATAACTTGAATTACTTAAAAGCAAATCGAAAGGATTTTAAACGGAATTGAAAATGTGACAGTTTCGTTTTTCCAAATAAATGAAATAAATTCAAATTGAATTACAAATGAAAGTAAACCAAAAAGAAGTAATTACTTAAAATGTGAAACATGACGACTTCGACTGCAACTAAAATGACAACAACTAAATAAACGCGTACAAAAAACAAACATACTTTTTTACATTTATTTATAATACTACTACTACTACTACTATTTTTACTACGAAACGCATAGAAAACATAAGACAAAGCATACATACATACATACACATAAACACGTTATTAAATATTTAGTAATTAAATTCCAAAGATGACGCTTATATTTTTATAAACCGTAAAACATTTAAATAACAAATAAACAAACGAACGAGTACCGAGTACTTTAACTTTAATGAAAGTAATACATAAATAAATTTTAAAGAAATAAAAAATGCTAGACATACAACAACAAGAACAACAACAATAAAACAACCTACTACCTTACATTAACAGAAAGATACAAAAAGATACCAGCACAGAAACAGTTTACAAAAGCAACAACAAAACCGTGAGAATTTTTGTTCATTATTTTATAATGAAATTACAAAAAAAAGGGAAATTAAATAATAGAAATGATCAAATTAAAATTATTGGTTGATTACGTAACAGGCATAACATAACATATTAAATTAAGATGAAAAACAAAACCAAACACGAAAGAAAACAAACACAAATCAATCAAAACACATTGAAATAAATAAACAACCAAACAAATCAACATTAAGACAGATTTTTATGCCATCAACTAAGAAATCGGATAAATTAATTTAGAAAACAACGAAAACCTAGAACAGAAACAAAAACTATGCGTAGGGTGCTGCAACCATACAAAACGTAAAACAAACGTGACTTAAACACACTTACGTACGTACATACATACTTAATAATAATAATAATAATGATAAAAATAACAATAGCAACTGCTAAATTAATGATATTTAATAGTGGAAAAATGATTAAACAAACTTATAGCCGTTTAAGATCTTTTAAGTGAATACAAATACAAACACAATAAGAGTATTTTTAAAACTACATTATCCATGCTTTCTTCCATAGAAAGAAACCCAAAAACAAAACGATAAACTATCCCTAAGATAGAACATATTCTATAAGAAACTTCTAAACATATACTTTTATACATCCACTTTGAATTAATAAGTTTATTGATGAATTTATTCAGCCGTTTGATATTAAATTTGCTTTCTAATGTATCAAGTTTTCTTTTCATCGTTACTTAAAGCATACAATATTATAAAAAATAAAAATCTTTTATAGAGAAGTCACAAGAGGAAAGGATATTGATAAAAAAAAGCCATGATGTTTTTAATTCGAATTTCTACTAATAGCCAGTTTTTACATCAAATTAAAGACTTTTTAAACATTGATTTGAAGAAAAAAATCCCTTGCGACTTTTCTAAATGGAAATCATTCAAATTTAGAAAAGAATATGTATGAATTTGTACAGAAATCGGAATAAAATGTATTATTAATGTAAATAAAACAGATTCCATTCGATTTGATATGATTTTCAAGTACTGACAGAATAGCGTAAAAAAATATTATGTAATAAAAGAAGCCTTTTAAAAGTGGGCCTAATGAAATACTTGAAAAAATTAAAGCTATTATTCTGTTTGGTGCTTTTTTCGACCGTTTAGATATAAAAAGTTGATACATTATTTAGTTAATTGATGATAATAATAATGATTTTGTTTAATTTCTGTATTTTTTAAACCATGTTCGAAATCCAGTTTAATAATAACATTCACACCAATTTATATAATACATGCATATACTTATGTATGTGTACATGCTTATTTGTGTGAATGGTTAAAAGAGAAAGAATTAAAAATAAAAACAAATAATGGAGTATAGTATGTTATATGTATGTACGTTGAATAAAATAAATGATTTGTTGATGATTGAGAGCTAGTTTCGAGGATGAATCAACTGTGGATGAGAAAATGCGGTGCCGTTCATGACGATGTGGATGATTATAATGATGATTGCAGTGTTGACACGCAGAGTGAAAAGCGAAGAGAAGCAACCTAAACGGGAAACAACAACTCTGAAAAGTCCTTTCAAAACAGCGCGACAAATTTGACACGTAAGCATATTTCATTTAACTTCTTTGGAGTATTTTGAATGTATTGGAAAGTACTTTAACTTGATTTTAACGTTCTAGTTTTTTAATTTTGTGAACACATTTTTAAAGTACACGGTACAGAACAGTGTATTTATTAACCGATTTTTTCAATTTCCAGGCTTTTTTGGGTTCTTCCACGAAACTTATAAAGCAATATATATATATATATATATACCATATGTATATCAATAAGACTGGAATGTGTTTGAATGAGTGACGAAGTGAGGTCAGACGTCATCATTCTTTGGCCGATGGAATTTTGTACTAGAATCCACTAAAATGGAAAAGAGAAAAAGAGAGAGATTGAAAGTTGAACGCGTCCTTGTGTGTGATTTAATATAAAATAACTAAATATAAGTCTAGAATTAAATAATTGATATCATGAAAAAGTGAATTTTCTTTTGTGTCTGAAGAATTAGAGAGAGAAGAGAGTGAGAGAGTGAGAGAGTGCAAGAGAAAAATGAAATGTGTCTGTGATCACAGGAAAGTTTCTTGTTCATAACAAACGATTTAAACAAATCATTTATTGATATTAAGTAATGTTAAGAGAAGACATTTTACACGATTTAGCGAATTTATTGGTAACAAACTTATCATGTACCATGTATTTAGGCAAAATTAACCAAAGAGCAAGAAGCTTTCCTTAAACAAAAAGAAAACAATAGTTATATCAAATAGATTCAAAGTGCTTCGAATGTCGAATCTAAGTTTAAATGTACGAGTATTTTAATGTATGTATCTAAGAATGTATCAATTAAGCTTTTATCTTTTGTATGAAGCTCTTGGATGATGTGAATCAAATGCAATGATGCTCTAGTTATGTAAGTGAACAAATGTATTCATTCATTCAGTTGTGCATGTGTTCGTCTGTGTGTATTTCTTAAGTTAGTGACGATTGCAGTAAAAATGATTGATTAATTTGTATTAATTCCATGTTTCATCAATAGATCAGTATGTAGAGCGATTATTCTTCTCAACTGAATTTAACTAAAACCCGGTTTCGGGTTCGGAATCTATTTTAAGTGCACACAATTCTTGATAATGCAAAATAAATACTTAATTTGAACACTTCTAGCATTAAATGAATAAGTTTTTAAATAATTGTTTAATTTGGTTCTCTAATTTTCTCCAATCTTTATATATGTATGTGCCATATGTATATAAGACAAACCTTTGTACCCTCTCGAAAGAGTTCCTTGCTTTTGTTGTTTTCAATGCTCTACTGAAATATGAAGACCTTATTATGCAAACTTGTCTAAAATCTGAGAACTTTATGAATGATTTATATAAGAAATCCAACAAAAAATACAGAATACAACAAACTTTTATAAACATTTTAATTTTAAAAACTATTTCCAATAAATTTATTCTATCGTTAAATAACTAAATGCGTATATTACTACATTTACATATCTTTTTACTTTACAATTCCCTTTTAATGGATTTTTGTTCTGCTGTTTATTTTCATGAGTATCTTTTCAATAAAATTCCATCAATAATACAAAATTACTTTATTGTACATGAACAACAGCAGAAAAATAAACAAAAGAAATACCAAACAACCAACAGTTGTTCATCAAATATCATAAATATTCTAAGCTAACAACAAAAATTGTTTTGTATGACTGACGACTGATAGTTTGTACGTTTTTGTTTTTGTGTGCGAAATAAAACTTTTCTTCGATGCAAAGCAAAACAAAACTTAAATAGTTTTATTTCATTATTTTATAGAAATAATCGTGGTCCAAATAGTGCAGGTTCCAAGACATGCAGATAAATTACACTACAATCAGCATCATAACTCATTCAGTCACAACTCAGAGTTTTCCTTTCGCCCTTGGCACCAGTACAACACCATCATCTATGAGTTCTTCCAATTCAATGGACGTAAGATTCAAATCTTCTAGTATTTCCAACGCTTCATCCATCTGACTAGTTTTCTTTTTCACTTCCACGTCTGCATCCATACCCTCTTCCTTCTTTTCTTGTTTTCCTGCTGCTACTACGCCAGGTGTTCTACTTAAGCGCGGTGCTGGTGTTGGTACAACCACACCATCAATTATTTGAAAACTCTGCCGCTCTTTATTGTGTTCATGCATTGCAGCTTCACGCCATTCCAGCACCGGGTAAACACATGCATCGATATCTTCGAAGATTTCCGACCATTCCAACTGAGTTTTTTCGAGGAATTTCATACGCACCAGCTCTTTCATGGCTTCCTGCTCCTCATCATCCACAAACTGCGTTAACTGTGGCAACTGCAGTTTTTCCTTAAGCACTTCGAAGAACTGCGGCTCCAACGCTCCCACTGACATAAAACGGCCATCTTTAGTCTCATACGTATCGTAAAAGAAGGCTCCTCCATCCAATGCGTTTCGACCACGTTCTCTGCCCCACAATGGCAACACCTGCGACATCATCAACCAGCTGGCTGCATAAGCAGCGCCATCAACCATGGCGGCGTCCACCACTTGACCGCGACCAGAACGATGTCGCTCCAGCAAAGCTATGCAAATGCCAAGAGCGCACATCAAGCCTCCGCCCGCAAAGTCAGCGAGTAAGTTAATCGGCGGCGTTGGCTTTTCATTGTGACGGCCCAGCATGGAGAGTATTCCGGATATGGCAGCGTAGTTTATGTCGTGGCCAGCTCGTGGTGCCAAGCGTCCGTACTGACCGAAACCCGTAAGACGTGCGTATATTAGTCGCGGATTTTCACTGCATAGGTGATCGGGGCCCAGTTCCAATTTCTCCATTACACCCGGACGAAAGGGTTCAATCAGCACATCGTATTGCTGCGATAGACGACGTAGCAGTAGCTGTCCTTTGGCATTCTTCAAGTTCAATGCCAAGGTGCGTTTGCCATGTTGCAGGATGTCCAGTTGATTATTGTAAATCTTCGCAGGGAAAGAAAGGAAATATATCGATATCTAAAGCGGAATAGAGTGCTTTGCATGTACCTTACCCTATCTATTCGAGTAACAGTGGCCCCAAAATCGGCAAGTATTTTTCCACAGAATGGCCCCGGCGCTAACCCAACCAATTCCAAAACTTTTATTCCGCTAAGTGCCATGGCACCTGGATACAATTCAAAGATCAACCCGAAGAACAATTTTAGTGAATGATTGCAAAAACATTTTGTGGGTTAGTTTTAAATCGTTTCTACTTTTTCCATAGTTGTTATAGGTTAAATTAGTTTGCTTCTTTTGTATTTGTTTATTGCATTCGTGGTTATGCGCTACATGAAAGAAAGAGGTGAGCATATGTTTTGAATCGTACTGGCGCCGAGCACTAAAGTACAGTAAACCAAACACTAAACGAATGCTACCGAGCTTTAGAAAAGCTCAGATATAAATCTGAAAACACTTCATATCTGAAATGAAAGATTACAGATCTGAAATGTATAAACACTATATTAAATGGCAAAAAAATAGCATAACTAGGGATCTGCTCGGTAACGCCAAGCGTGTTCATGTTTTTGTTGTTTTTGTAGCTTGTGGAGCAAACCCCAACAATAACAACAACCCGGCGCCAAATAGTTTCTGAGTTATAACACTTTGAAAATTGAATTTATTTGTCTTATAGCTCCTTAACCGTAGAAGGTATTCGGTTGGCAAGGTCATTTCTATAAAAAGTGTCATATCAGATCGTAGAACTAATTTCGCACAGAAACTAAATTATCCTCAATCCTTTTTAAATAATTGTTAATATGAAGGATGATGAAATAAAAAAATTTAATAGCATTGAAAAAACGCTTTAGAAATGTAGGGCTATTCCAAGTCTATGCTGGCCAGCCGATTATTGGACTTAATTTTGTAATTTTCATTCCCCGCATATTAAGCTTTTATTCATCATAAGCTTGTGAATAACAATGAAATGACCTTTGCGACAGGAGTGTAAAGTTTATAACAAAGACTACTTTAGTCTAGTCTTGGTTTATACTGTTTGCTAAAGAATACATTAACGTCATATACGTATGTTAGAGGTGCCAACATATGGAAACATTTTTATTTGTGAGCTTTTAATTGCCGTAGAAAGGAGAAATGAATATAGAGAATTATATGGAGAAAATATTCAATATTCTTGCTGGTCATTTAATTGTGAACTATATGATGATAGTGTAAATAAATACAAATACTTAAAAGAAGGATACAACTAGGGAATAAGAAGTGAGAAATGTGAGTTGTAAATTTTTAATATGTTCACGTCAATCTGCTGCCTAGACGTACATATGTATTTTGAGCGTGCGACTGTAAGTGAATATCGTAACAAGATAGTTCCGAACAATTGACACGTTACGTCTCGACTAATGTACCTTGAGCCTGTAACACTTCAAAAGCTTTTCAAAAGCTGCTCGTGCTTTAGACAGACGCCATCTCGTGGCGGTTAGAATATTGTAATTTTGCTCTCTACTAATATCGACAGCAAGACACCCGGAAATGAAGTTTTGGTTCCGTTTTGTTTCTGTCGTTCCGGCATTTATTTTTATTTATTTACCATGGAATATAAACAGCCAGAATTTTTTTTTTATGTGAGGTGTGGTGGCCGATAGCGTTAAACCGCTGTTATTCTGTTATAACTAAAAATGGTGCCGTTTCAAATCGCGCAGAATGAATTTAATTTTGTTCTTTCTTCAATGTTAACATTATAAAATTTATATGTTATGCATTTTTCCATCTTTTTAATTACAGTTACTTTTTAATTAATTATCTTAAAAAAAAATTACAATAAAACTGAAGGGTTTCGATTATAAACTCACCGCTTTTCAACACTAATCTCCAGATCGATTGACTGACGGTTCTCGGAATCCACTCATCAGTCGTGCAGGGGATTCATTCGGTCATCAATCACTTGCAATCGAAATGCATTTCTACACTTCCCCTGCCCCGCTCGTCTCCGCACCCATTACAATGCATTCTTAACCCTTTCTAGCCTCTAGTCTAGTTAGGCTTGAACGACGCTGGGAACGCTGGGAACAATCGACATACAGAAGATGCCGATTTTGCCAAAAAATCATCTTTTCAGATGAAGCTCATTTTGATCTTGGCGGGTATGTAAACAAGCAAAATTGTCGCATTTGGGGCACAGAAAACCCGCACGCATATATTGAAAAGCCGGTGCACCCAAAACGAGTCACTGTTTGGTGCGGATTTTAGTCCAGAGGCATAATTGGGCCATTTTTCTTCGAAAATGAGCAAGGAGTGGCCTTTACAGTCAATGGCGATCGTTATCGGGCCATGTTGAAGAGGAGGATATTCGCAACATTTGGTTTCAACAGGACGGCGCTACGTGCCACACAGCCAAAGCTACACTAAAAAAAAGTTATTTGGCGGACCCTATACATGGAATATATGGATGGAAATATTGTTATCTTACAGTGAGGGATATGAATCGTTTGAACGTTTTATCTAAAAACTTTTTCATCCGAGGTTCCTTTTTATTTACATGTTTCTATTTTTTGCGATCTTTTCGGTTTTTCTGATCGTTCTTTCCCAATAAGTCGATAGCTATAGTAAGTGAAGTTAGCGATATGAGTTTTACGACTGAGAGAAACTTTTTTGTTGTAAAATTTATGACTTCACTGTACATCTCTTTAGTTCATGATTTTATTGCGGTAATAAAATTGATTGATTTGAAAAATTACGATTTCTTAATTTATGGATGGCTTAATTTTTGTATATCATATAATTTATTATGATTAAAGAGGTTTTAAGTTTCATTATTTTTCACTTAAATTGAATCTTCGATGTTAACTAAAACGCATTACTTAAATAAAGCGTTGCCAATTTTTTTATAATAGCAAATTTTTCCAATCTTTAATTTAATAAATATTCACAATTTATTTTCACAAATATTCACAATTTTATGGAATTTTCTTGAATTGAATTGTCATCTTCAGGATATTCCGGTTCCATGCCTTCCTTAGCTTCTTTGTAGCGACCGAGAGCAAACGGCGACTGAGCTGCGGTTTGCAAGAAAAACGCTCCTCTTAAACTAAAAAACAAAGTGACAAACAGACGATATAAAATGATAGATGAATGGAAACAGAAAGGAAAAAAATCTAACTTCGTATCGACAAAATACCCCATCAGAGCATCGTTCTTTTTAGTCACGCAGACTGTTCTTTTTTTAAAGGGCCAAATAGGGCAGAACCAACTCCAGAAACCAGCGGAGGTGGAAATCGACTCGGCGTAATATTGAGGCGCCCGATCGTGATTGCAGCTGCTGGGAGCTGCACCGGGGTCATCAGACGAAAATAGTCATGAAAATTAAGATAATTCATCAATCGAGAAGACGAAATTCACGAAGATGCACGAAAGGAGAACGACTAAAGTACTCACACTGCTCCAGCTCACAACCGGGTTGGGAGGGTGGACCTATGTTCGCGTAGAAGTCCACATGACCCGAGGATTGCAGCAGGCCGCGCAGATATACATCCGTGTGAATGACGTCCACAAACTCGGCGTCAGAAGCGTCCAGACTTTCGTCCTCGGGCGCGGTGATAAACAGTGGCTTAGCGGGGTCCAAACCTACGGATTATCCACAAACATGATCACTCTATTCGACCCCACATGGATCACAATTACTGTGTCCTTCACAACCACCTCCCTTCCGCCCTCAAACCTGTTATTCTTTGCAATTTATTTTCCACATGGTTGGCTGTTTGCCCAGCCACGTGAGCGCCCAGACTGAACCCGATAACGTGGATGTCCTCGTTGGCGACTATCTGCTCACTGACGAGCTTGTTTATCAACTGCCCCAGACACCGACTGGCGACCTTCAAGTTAGCCACCGCAGTGAAGTAGCATGGCTCCGGTACCAACGGACCATAATCAACCGAAATAACGTAAACGTTCTCGTGCTGCAGCAGCACCGGTCGAATGTGCGAGCTGGGCGATGAGTCGCGGCCACCAGTGTAGCCGTGAATGAGAATTTTAACCGGAAGTCGGCGGGCAAAATCTTGCGCCTGCAAATTAAGTGGATCCAACTGAATCGGAGAGTCCTGAGTTTCACTGGATAATGGAAATTTAGAAGTCCTATGAGTCAACAGGCGCCAACAATACTCGGAACTCGTTACTCACTCGGTGTATAGCCAGAAGGTAACATTTTCATTGGGGCACCTCTTTTCAGCAACAAAACATGTCGGACTCGTCCAAAATTGCAACGGAGTCCCAGCTACGAAACTGAAAAAAGCTTGCAAAAATCCACGATTAAAAACCAGTTCAACGTTTTACAGAAAAATGGTTACTTATTGCTATTATGACGACCAACATTGTCAATCCAGGAATTCAGAAATCCGCTTTAGAGAGGAGCTCCGTACTGCTTGCATTGGTTTTTCGCACAAAATATCTGAAATACGGTGAATGAGTGCAGTTTTAAAATAAATGCAGTCGACTATTGTTAACACTGCCAATTTTTATGCAGATACACTTATCTCTAGAAAAAAACCAGTTAATGGACTGAATAAAAATGGAATTTAAAAAATGGAGCTGTTTATGCAGATACATTTTTACGTATCTGTAGATAAAAAATTTAATGTATTTTACCCGGGTGCCGATATACGGGTGTGCGCGAAATATTACAAATTATTGAGGCTGAAATGCAATGACTTCGATTATAATTTAGGTTTACAAAGCGTCAACCTGAGAAGCTATTTATAAGCATCAAAAGCAGTTTGCGATTTAATTAAGGAAAAACCTGACCTTGTTTTGGAGCCGGTTGGTACTCACGAACCAACTCTAAAATATAAGCCTAAGGAAGCCTAAAAAATCACCCTTCATTACTGTTAAATTTGGGAAGGACCTTCGTTGAGAAAAACCCATTATTCCAAAAGTAACCAGCCGTTGGTCACCCTATATAATATAGTCTATAATAACCATTAACCATATAGCAACCACTTTTCGCTTCTCTTAGTTTGTGAAACCGAAATGTACAAGGACCTCTAGGACCTCTTCCAGAAAAATATGTCCTCGATAAATTGTATTTTTAACCTTCTTGGAAGATAAACTGTTGAATTACTTTTTTATTGTAATGATTTTTCGCGAAGCTTGGAGCACTAATAAAAGACCACTAATGAATATATTAACCAGTAAGAAAGCTATATTCGGCCTGGCCGAATCTTAGATACCCTACACCTAAAAGTTTTGAAAAAAGTGCCGAAGCTAGGGTAGGGCGGCCGTGGCGGTCCACTCTGGGCGGCACAATGTCGGGGGCGGCAGTTGTGGAAATCAAGTATTGACTTATTGAATTCTAGGAATTTTTGGGGCTACAAGTTGATTAACCGTCCCGGGCTCCATGAAACCTAGCTACGACTCTGTATAAATAGTAGGCGTGGTCATTACCTTTTTCAAAACAAAATAACTAGCTTAGTTGTTATATAATTGTGTTCATTTAAACTTTATTTCCGTGGTAATAAACTTGTTCTCATACTGCTATACTGTATATGTAGTGTAAAAGTGGGCGGACCGCACCCAGTTTTCATGTAATAATGTTTTTTTGTAAAACAAGTTGTTATCTAAAGTTTTATTCAGGAAGTTTATATATTTAACAATATAACCCTCTTTTGCCTGTGTAACCTAAAAGTGGGCGGATCACGCCCATATTTGGCATATTAACGGATAATGCTACTCTATACCCAGGAATGAAATTTTGTTGTAATAGCTCAAAAACGAACGCTGATATCACATTTTTAATAAAAAATAGGCGTGGTCGTGGACCGATTTTGCCCATTTTCAATACCAACCTGCACACCACAAGAAACAATGTTTATGCAAAATTTCATCACGATATCTTCACCGGTTCTCCTGTGATCGTGATTTCAACAGACAGACAGACAGACAGACAGACAGACAGACAGACAGACAGACAGACAGACAGACGGACGGACATGGCTAAATCGACTCAGGAAGTCACGCTGATCAAGAATATATATACTTTTCTATACCTATCGTCTCTATTTCTATGCGTTACACATTTCGTTACAAAGTGAATATACCCTTACCTTAAGGTGTAGGGTATAAAAACTTGGATAGATTTCCAAAACAAATCATCTTAAACTTCAGTTAAATGTATAATATAAATAAATAGAAGTTTATTATGTTTTATTTCATTACGTTATTTCGATCGACACATCCAAGTACTCACAATTACCAGTTAATATAAGAATTACAATTTAACTGCAATTTAATATCAAAACGATCGTTGAATTCTGTACTAAATCACAAATAATAGAGAGAGAGAGAGAGAGAGAGAGAGAGAGAGAGAGAGAGAGAGAATACGTTATAGAGTTCTCTCGTGGTGGAACTAATTTCTGTTTGTTGGAGTTGTAATTTTTATAATTGGACAAGCTTTAGCAATTGGACAAGCTTTTGCAATTTCGTGATAACGGTCACGATATCCTGTACGAGACATTAAATAACGGAATGTATTTTAGAAGCTGCGAAAACAGCAAACACTACATCTATAAGAAAACAAAAAACAAAACACCAGAAACGACCGATCGGTAAGAAACAAAACAATTTCAGGGAAATGAAACTCTTGAAAATGCATTTTTTAGAAAAGCAGTTTTCTCGTATTTTTAGCAACAGAAACAATAGAAATGTTGTTATTAAATCGGTTATGGTTAATAATGAGAATATAGAGGAACATAATCACATAGAAAGATACCAACAACTTTCACAAACAAGAACAGAGTTGTAAAGGGTTTTCCAATAAGAGGTGTAGTTTTGAATAGCTATGGTCCTGTAAGCGTGGTCGTGGTGGCCATTTGGCTGATGTTGTTTTTCAGTATTAACGGCATACCTTCCTCTTTATTACAAAATAAACATGCGATAATTTATCTCAAAAAATGGCATTTTTCTTTGAATATTAAAATTACACCTCTTATTGGAAAACCCTTTACTTAAAAGGTGTTTGTGATGAAAGTTTTTAGCTTTAATTCTTTCTTCCCCGTTTTTTGAGTATTTAATGCGTTTTTCGTTTATTATCATTTTATTTCTTATATTTATTATGTATTCTTATTTTATTTTTCGTAATTAAATTGTATATTTTAGTAGGATTGAAAAACGAGGGCGTAACTTTTGCTTAAAGGACTTTTAAGTTTGTTGTAATAAATTCTGTTCAGCTTTCTGACATCCTCTTCGGTGCGTTTCTTGTTTAATAATGGTGATAATGATGATGGTGATGATGGTGGTGGTGGTGATGATGATGGTGATGACGATGTTGATTTCTTGGAGCTACTCAAGTCCATGAAATTTGAGCGAATATCATTTAGAGAATTATTTGTGTGTTGCCACTTCAGTTCATTGCGTCGATGCTCATTAAAACAATCTTCGGCGTTCTCCAAACGAAATCTTTGTAACTGCAGGAACAGCGATGAATCCTCGGCTAGAAACCTCTCCAGATAATCTGTCATCTCTGAAGCAGGGTGGCAGTTTCGATCGCAAGGTAAAGGATGATGTTGATGATGATTGTTTTGTGGGAAGATGATTTTGTTGCGTTCGTAGCAGCGTCTCCGTTCGGTGTACAACTCATTCTCGTACGATTCCTTGCTCCAAGAGATGGAGTTTTTCGCTGAACTCTGTCTCGGCTCAGAACTGGCTGCTGTTGTCTGTCTGCGGCTGGGATCTGCAACTGGAAGTTCTCCTTGTGACTGCGTTGTGCCAGATTTATTGTCCATCATCAGATTCGGCTTTTTACGGCTACAGGCTACATATTTAATGTTGTTGTTGTTGTTGTTAGAAACTTCGTTGGGTACACTGTCTGTTTTTTTGATACGCTTGATTTTAATAAACTTCGGTTGTGCAGCTCTTTTAGCGACTTCATTAACAGAGGCTTTATTTAATGATGTTGCTTTTGTTGTTGCTGCTTTTGTTTTTGTTGTTGCTACCTTTGTTTTTGTTGTTGCTGTTTTTACGTTTGTGGATGATCTGCATTTGCATGTTCTCTGGCTACAATAACAACGCGATTTGTGCTGAGGCTTGAAAGACATCCTGTTGCTTCTCTCCTGGTTTTCTTTATTCAATTTCAATTAAAATCACTTCATATATTTAAATGCTTTTATATAAAGACTTTCTTTAATAGCATATAATAATAAAAACGCAGAAGGATAAACTAAACTTTGTTAAATACGACAGACAACCGTATTTGTTTTGTCCTTTGTTGCCAAGCAGCGTTTTATTGTTACTACTGCGTGAATTTTCTAGCATTCACCTTCAAATTATGAACGATCTTCGATGGTTGTGGGTAAAATAAGAGTAAGAAGAACAAGAGAATAACTTGTTTTTTCTCAACTCACCTGCTGATGTTTCGCTTTATTGCCCTGATGTTTAATGAAAAAAAAAAAATAAAGAACAGTTTGAAAACAATTGGAATGAATACAAAATTGAAATGATTCCAAAGGATTTTCCGATTTCTTTTTCGCCTTTTTTATACATATCAGTAAATATTTATTTTTTATAACATTTTCTGATAACAAGCAATTATTTTATATCATTATATATGCAAAAATATAAAATGAGCCCATATAATTTGAAATGGAATTACAATTTCGCTTTTAATTTTTCATACTTTTAGCTTTGCACTTATAATTATACGAATCTAAGCAATTATGAAAAATATGGGCTGATAATAAGTAATTTCAGAATCATGAAAACTCTATTTAAATATCAAAATAATTGCCCATCGGGTTAGTAGAGGGCTTCAGCCGGCACTGGTACCAATTCTCGATCGCAAAAAGCCTCCGATGCTAAAAGCGATGCACGCAATCGGTTTTATATTCATTACAGTTATCGGAGGTGGGTACAGAATAAGAACAGCAACATTATCCATATTGATCCATTATTCACACAGTGATAACTCGCTGTAGTAGTCAACTAGAGGAAAGCAGATCCTCCGATCACTGTTTGTTCGTCGAGGATGAGTGCCCGAATCAGCACATACAGTTTTGGCTCTATAAAAAGTGAGTTCGGGGTTTTGATATTCCATCCAGAGAATAGAACAGAATAAATTTCGTATCTTACTTTACTCGATCGTTCAGTGAGTCACAAGCAGCTGGCGTCGGTCCGATTCTACTTAATCCCTTGAGTTTGCGGGCGGAGGACTTCGAACCGCGACGTCCATTGAAAATTCTCATACACGGCTACGTTGGTGGTCGTGACAGGTCACCGAACCGACAAGTACGTCCCGCCCTGTTGCAAACCCAGCCGGTGCACGTCTTGTCCGTGGACTACCTGCCCCTGGTGCGCTTTCCCTGCTACACACCGTGGGCGCTACATAATGTTCCCGTAGTGGCCAGGTGCCTGGCGCAGTTGGTCAACAACCTGATGTGGGAGGGCATCTATGGGCCAAACGAGATCCACTTAATTGGCTTCAGTTTGGGTGCTCAGGTTGCGGGTATATCGGCCAACTGGCTCAACCAGAAACTGCACAGAATCACAGGTAAACAGCAAGGTTATAACACATCTATTCAGCTATTCAGTGGTTGGAGGCCGAAGATGTGTACTCGTAGGCGTCACTTCTTCAATTACATGCACTTTATTTAATTTCCTGTAGGCTTAGACCCCGCTGGTCCCGGATATAATTTACAGAGAGACTCTGAAAAGTTGGATGCATCGGATGCGGACTTTGTGGATGCCATACATACGGACACCTTGGTAAATGGCTACTTCGGTACAAGCGGCCATGCGGATTTCTTCCCGAATTTGAATGTTATCTTGGTTCAGGAAGGCTGCGGACGTTTTGCGGAGTTTATCGGTGAGTCATCTCGCAATGTAACTGATCTGAGTTCGGACGGTACGATAAATGAAACGATTCTCTTCTTCAGTGATTCACCTGTGCAATCATTTCCGGTCCGTGGCCTACTACGCGGAGTCCATTACGAGTCAGCGCGGCTTCTGGTCCTATCCATGTGGCAACTGGGAAGATATTCTGGCGGGGAATTGCAACGAGTTCTCCTACGAGAACCGAGCACTGATGGGTTATTTTGTTTCCGAAAAGTAGGATTCGCAGATTAAATTCGACCATGAAGACGTTGGCTGATCTTTTCTCTTCTAATTTCTCTTCAGCGCTTCCGGGTCGTACTTCTTATCAACAAATTCCATTGCACCATATGCCCAGGGTTGAAGATTTGTATTAAGCGATTTCCGAGACCCGGCGATGGGGATGAGTTGCGATACTACTGGAGGAGGGAAGATAGTCTGGAAGTACAAAACAAAAAATCATTTCGATATGATTTCGTATATTTTTATTGATTATTAAATATAAAGTATCATATGTAATATAGTGTGTAAGGCGTAGGCGTTTGTTTCTTTTTGAATTATATAATTAATTTGAAGTGAATTAAGTAATTAAAAAAGAAACCAGCTGATGGCTCACCCTATATTTATAAATACGAGTACTTTGACTATAAAATAATGCTTAAATGTTAAGAAAAGCTTTTTTATTATAATTTTTCGCTCTTTCTCCTTCTTAAAAGTTATCGCGTGGCCGAAACCTTTTTTGTTTTTGTTATCGAATCGAAGTCTTATGGCCAAAATCACGCACTTGAACCACGCTCTGCTACAAGCATAACTTGGACGCGATCGTAATCGATCGTCGTTGTTGTGTTTGTCGTGTTTAGCGTACCTACGACATCGTACACTCACGAGTACTGTGCAACACATGGGACACTGGGACGCAGAAAGGGTGGGGGACGGAAAAAGAGCGAAATGTCTTGTGGAGGGTGGGGGAACTAAACACTCAAAACCGGCCTCCAAACAGTGGATCGGACTCACTGAGTATCTCCGACGTAATCAACGAGACGCACGGACGCGTGCGGACGCTGACGGAGCGCAACAACACAACGAAGACGCAAAGCGAACGATCGCTTGTGTAAAGTTGCCAATCACTTCAAGCCAAAGACTTGGAAGTTTCGTGTTCATTCCGAGTTTCGCTTTCATTTGAGCCACTTTAAATGGTATCGAAGCACCGGCTGCTGCGGATGGACACAAAAACGGTCGGTGGCACGAAAACGCGTTGTGTATTTGAAGAAAAATTAAAAGAAAAATAAATAAATTCAAAAAATTATATCGAACCAATACGCAAAGATATAAAAAAATTACGAGTATTTTTGGATACTGAGCACTAGTAGTCGATCTCCTTCGATCAAGAAACTAGTTTGATTTTATTTTATTTTTTTTATTTGGAATGTTTTCGAGTGACTATCAAAGTTAACTAAAATAACGTCTGCGTGCGATTATATAAGCCAAGTAATTAACCATAAATAACAACACAAACAACAACAACAATCACTCGAGTGTGTGTACAAAATATCGCTCACTTGATGGCGACTAACGGTGGTTTTCGGTGGCGCCCTCTTTTAAATGAACCCAAATTAAAGTGGCTATAAAAGTGGTTTTAGTCTCTATCTTTACTGCATTTCAACAAAATCGTTCTAAGATTAAAGTTCTTTTAACGTACGGATACATCATAAACACGTTCAGATACGTTTAATTCATTGCTTATTCTTATTATTGTTTTTGCTGTTGTTGTTGTTTTTTCACAAGTCAATTCAAGTGATTGCTTAAGTTATTCAAGCTTTTTTCCTTCCTACTCTCTTGGAATCTCTGAAAAATGCAGATGCATCATTTTCGTCATCATCAACAGCAACACCGTCATCATCACCATCGCCATCATCATCATCGACTTTATGGTGATTTTTTTATTATTGTAACGGTGTTTATCTACGCTGCCTGCCTTCAAAATGCCGGTTTGTATACAGTTTTGTTGTTTCTTTGAATTTCTTTCCGTTTCTTTTATTTTTCTTCATTTCTTTTATAGATTGTGATTGTTTTTTGCTGTTGTTTTTTTATTTCCTTTAATTTTTCGTTTTGCTTTTCTTTATAAATAAACTTTTACTTTCGTTGTTAATATTTTGACGCAATAATTTGTTTGTTTCTCTTTCTTTTTTGTTGTTTTCTCGCGTTCTTTCGTGTTGTCTTTTTCAATGCTTCACTTTCTGAACTTGTCTCTGTTTTGAGTAGCTTGAAATACCGTTTAAGTAGCTTGTTTTTTAAATATTTCACACAAATTTTGTTTTTGTTTCTTCTTTTTTCTTGATGTTTACTATTTTCTCTTTTTTCTTCGATGTTAGGTGACAAAAATGTTTGTCATTCGTAACTTTGCGCCCCTTTTTAAACTCATTAACGGTGTGTGTATTATTATTATTATTATTATTTAAAGAAAGCTTAAACACTTAGGAGCAAGTGGTTTTTTTATTTTGTTACCGGTTTTTTCTCCAACTTCTTTTTATGACATCTTTTTTTTTTAAAAAATAACAAACTTTAAAAAGTTATTTAAATTTTTTATTTTAATTATTTTTCTTACACCTTCTCTGATTATTCACTTTCTTTCACGTAATTGAAACAAAAGCAATGGAATTTTTTTTTGCAGCAACGGAAACATTTAAATTAATTAATTTTGAGGAAGTTACAATTAAACAACAAGTTAACACAAGTTAACAAGTTCATCATAATGAAATAAATGTAAATAAAATGCACTTCAAATAAAAACTGAGTTTGTCCAGTATTTCTGACGATTATTCTTTATAGGTTCATAAAACAAGATATCACTAAATAATTTCACATGAAACCAAGAAATTTAAATAATAGTTTAGTACCAAAAAACCCTCCAAATGACATGATTTGACTTCAAAATCATGAAACTCAATTTTAGAAATAATTTTAGCCAAGATAATTGATACTTTGTAATTATTTTAACCCAGAAATGAACTGCAAATTTTATGGTGAGAATAAAACTCAATCTAATCTGGTTTGTTTGTTATACTCAGTGGGGTGGTGTGAGTGGGAGGGATGAGGGGGGAATTAATAAGAAAAAATTAATAGAAAACTTCATTATATTATACTTTTTTGTAATCATCTCTTTTTATTTTTAAATCTTTTTCTAAGGACATCAAAAAGAAGTCTTTTAAAACTTTCCTTCGCTTATTTTAACCAGATTTCCATGATTTTCTTAGTATTATTAACATATCAACACACTATTTGTTACATACATTGTAATTTTTCTTAAATCTTGAATCTTGAACCTCAGCAGAGTTCAGAAGAGTTGAACAGTTTAATTTGTTTATAAGCTACATTTTGTTCTCCATGCAAAAAATACCCGCATTAAATTCAGTGATACCAGTATTTATATCTAGAGACATATATATGAATATATATCTACATATATTGCAAAAACAATCCATAGTTTTCGATGAAAAATCGTGCAGAAAAATAGAAACAAAATTCACATGAATTCATACGAATAAAAAAGTACCTTGACATTAATTTTCTTTCGGTTTAATTATTATGCTTGATTATTAGTTGTCATAAATAACAACAACAATGATAAGAATGACAACAATAACAACAATAATAGCAATAACAATTACAAACAAAACTAAATACATTAACTAAAATAATTAAAATTCCCTTCCGTTCGACAATAATTATTTATTTTGTGCGTGTTTTTTATTCCGATTGCTTTTGTTGTTCCTTTTGTTGTTGCTTTTGTTGTTGTTATTTTATATGTACGTAGTTTAGTTGTACGAATACTCTTAATTATGAGTACGAATGCGAGTTCATATACTCGTAAATGATCATGGCTACAACGCATCATCGTGTTTAAAATCTGCAACTGCAACTGATTGGCGAAAACGTGTGTCATTTATTTAAATGATAGACTTCAAATGAAGATGTTTGAAATCTTAAAAAGAAACCTGTGTTTAAAGTTAGCACAACCCCAAAGTGAAGGTTGAGATGCATGAATAATCTTCGTATTAAAACCTTCTACTAAAACTGTTTTTCTATTATTATGACTATAATTAAGATTATTATTAAGACTTTTATTCAGACTATTATTAAGACTATTATTAAGACTATTATTAAGATTATTATTAAGACTCTTCGGTTTACTAATTATAGTGCTACTTTTCTTGAAGTTACTTTTATCAAGAATTTACTATATCCAGATTTTACTATCTCCAAATATTGCTAATTTAAAATTTTGCAATGTCAAAATCTTACTTTATTAATTAATTATTATATGTTTAGTAGGATTACATTTCTTTTCGAGCAAATTTTGAACAATAACAAATAAATTAATAAAAATGAAAAAAAAAGAACTCACGAGGTTTCATTTTGTAAATTTTTTGTAAAATTATGCTCAAAAATGTCACTTAATCCAGTTTTTTGTGATTTTGAATATTTTTGGTGGATTCCAGCAACATGTTTTGCAAGGTGTTTAAAAGCAACATGTTTATAGCTTGCATAACCACCACTGAGGTGGGCAACCTTGCAGTGGTTTTGTACATAATTTCAACTCAACCACGTAATTAATATTTGACCAGCGTTACACAAGCAAAACTGCGGCAGTTTAAATTTAAAACTATTTTAATCTAAAAAAATTACGGTTTAAATGTATGTCAGCTTTTTTCTCGTTAAAATTTAAAAACCAATAAAAATTAGTAACAAATCAAAATAAAGTAAATAGTCGTAAAACTTCATGCTGTACCTTTTTATGGGTAAAATAATTGTTAAAAAAATGTGTGTGTACTTAAAAAATCATGTTTAATTCAAAATAAACAAATTTTACTCTCTCTCTCTCTACAACACGCTCTCTATTTCTCTCTCTCTCTCTCTCTCTCTCTCTCTCTCTCTCTCTCTCTCTTTCTCTCTTAATCTCTATTGTATTTAGTATTAAAATAAATGAATTTTAAATACAATACATATGTATATAAAATTATTCTTATTTTAATGAATGTTCGAATTTTTTTATTAGGATGACTGTATTGGAGTGAATACTAATTTTTAGCCGTAATTTTATCTTTTTTGGGTTAAAATCATGATGATTTTGATAAGAAACCAACAACAAATCTTAAAAACTGAACACTTTCACCGATCTTCTTTTTTACGAGCGGTAAAACAAATTTAAAAACTGAATTCCATGGAAGAATTTCTATAATGTAATAATTTAATTTAAAAAAGTCTCTCACAGTAGTTTTAATGTATTAAAAAATGCGTTGAAAATTCATTGCTTAAAAAGGAGTTTTTAAAATAAAGTACTGTGCTTACTCCATAAAAAAACGCAATTTATTGTTGTTGTTGTTGGGTGCAATTTGTAGTTGAATGAAACAGTCCAAAATAAGGCACAATATCAACAACAACAACTACAAAAACCACACTAATAAATTAACAAGGTGACGGAAAATGTTGCAATTTCGAATGGAATCGAATCGGAAATGTTTTCAAGTAAAGCGAATGAAGTGCAAAATCAGTGATGATAGCAGCAACAATAATAAAGCAATAACAACAACAACAGCGCAACCGCAAATTCCAAGCACGCTTTTAAGCAACAACACGAGCAACAACAACAACATTAACACTGTTTTTGGTGTTCGTGTTGCTGCTGGTTTTAAAAGATGGCCAAAAAATGCCGGAACAACAACTATTGGCTTAGATACAAAATCTAAGTTAGGAAATCTAAGAAAACGCAATGAATGATGAATAAATAAACGAAGAGAAGGGTGGAGGGGGGGGGGGGGGGGGGTAGAGTGGTGAGAAAGAAAAAACTGAACGCTTCAATTCGTTTTTGTTTTTTTCACGTTACTCTTTTTATCACGGTTTCTTCTTTGTTGCTGTTTTTCAGTTATTTTTATGTGGTAATAAATGAAGTATTATTTTTAATAGAAACCGCTTGTATTTTTTTTTTAAATTATTATATCTTCAGCGTAGGTTTTAGTTTATTAATCTACTTTCTGAATAATTTTGTTACGCTTGATTTCTTCATAATGATGATCTTCCGTCTGCCTTGAAATAAAAAAAACTGCATTTAAAGAGCATGATTACGGTTTCATTTCAATAAAGTTTCGATATGAAAAATATTACGAATGCAAAAGTTTGAAATTGAAATAACTTCAAAAGTGTTAAAGCAAGAAATCAAATTTGCATCCACTTTTGAAGGACACTCTTTGTTATTCATTAAAACTTGCATATTTTTATTTATATTCGTATGTTCATGAAGATATAAAGGAAACCTATCAAAAAGTACCCTGGAAGTAGTAAAGAAGAGTTTCATTAAATTAATAGAGAAACCCACAAAATAAACACATTTCTCTTTTATTTTATTAAATAATAAAGAAGACGATAAGCCAAACATAGTTAATTCTATTTACTTAAACTTTAATTGCGTTTCATTTAATTTGTTTCACTAACTAATTAATTCTAATATAGTATGTACATAGTATGTACATCTCATGTATTTTGAGTTTAATGCTTCTCAGAACGCAGCGTTTATATTTTTTATCACTTTTTATTTGTTTCTTCACACTTCCTTATTCATAGTTCAAAGTTTGCACAAAAAACTAAGCAACCTTAAGAATGTTATTGAAACTACCGAAAATGTACGTCGGTAGTGTGGCGGGGGAGGTGCGGGGGGGACGGGGGGGGGAAGCATTCCAGTGTTTACTTGTACCTGAAACTTCCTAATTTGTTGGTTTATGTGTGAATTTTTTTTGAAGGTTACTTTTATTTGCGGTGTCCAGCGAAACCACCAGCGATTGAGTGAGTTTGTCGTTTTTTATTTTCAGTATTTTTTTGTTTTTGCTTCAGCGATGACATTTATTTTAAAATACGATTGAAAAATAAATGCTATTAATGGAGTTGATTTCCTTTTATTTTTTACTTATTTTTTAACTTTTTATTGAAAACACACTTTTATTGAGAAACAAAATAATTGTTATATTTTAATATATTAGCCATATATTAGAAATGACACAACAATTTTTAAAGATTTCCTAAGAATTCTAATAAGAAATAATCCTAAGAATTTAATTCGTTTCTTTTTTTATAATTAATTAAAATAGTTTTGTTTTGATATAAGTACATTTTTTGTAATTATTTATATTTGCAAGAGTTTATAGTATTTCTTAATTAAGTGATTCGCTCATATGACAACACAACAAAAACAACAACAAGCCTTAAATTAGCTTCAAACGAAGATTATAGTGTAATTTTAAGAAAACACATACTTATAATGGATCTGTACATTCTTACATACATCCATACACACATACACACACACATATGCATTGTATCATTGTCTGTATTACTTTTTTTTTAACTCGACTATTAATTGCAATACAAAATAATTGAATTGAGAAACTGTAATTAATTATTATCTGCACGTAAAACCATTTAAATATTTTCTTCATAAAAAACTAACGAAAACGAAAAAAACAGAAACAACAAAAACCAAAAATCAACAACAGTAAAAGAATAATTTTACAATTAATGAAACGTAAGAAATGTGAGCGAATTGTTGTTGGTTTTTTAAATCATTTCTATCGCACGTCAGTTGTTACGTTTATTTGACAGCATTTTCGTTGCATTGCTTGAGGTTGTACTTCTTCGTTGTTGTTGTTGTTATTTTTATAATTGTTGTTACTAATTTTGTAATTATGTATTAGGAATGTCCACTTAGTGCTGTTGTTGTTGGCTTTATTGCGGTTAAATATTATATTAAGGAAGTCACCTCATTCTTGAAGATGACGATCAACGTGAAGGACCCAAAAAATAATAATGAATAGATAATGTATAGAATAGAAAAACAACAAAAATTTGTTCCTTGTTATGTTGTAAACACAACAGCACGTCGCTAGCGACTCGCCACCGACAAACTGTCAAATGAACTGTCAAAATAACAGGGGCTCTTATGGAAAACGAGAAAAAAATAAAATGTCGCCGCTGCTTGCGTCGTCTGTTGTCACTTACATAACGTAATTGCTATCATTCAACATAACTAACGAAGCATTAAAAAACGTTTAGAAGAAATTCAACTGAACTCAACTCATTTCAACTCAACGCAACATAAATCTATGGTCGTAATACGTTTGTAGTAAATCGAAAGCCTTTTCTAATAATAATTATTATCTTATGATGCTTTATATTTCTGTGGTCACAAGCCAAAACCGCTTAACTCGAGGCCTCGTGGCCACAGATTTATTAATTTTTACCTTTTAACAAGTTGCTGTGAACAAGATTTTTAAGAGTCACTAGAAAATCATTCAAGTGAAACACGCTGCTTGGAAATCCATATTGCAAGATATTGTATCAGATTTGCAATGTGTTGTTGTTGCTATGACTTGCACTAAATCACATTGTAAGTAATCGAATTACGTAAATGAAAAAAATAACAAAATTAAATTGAAAACCTAACAAAATTAACCAGTCAGTAATTTTTTTAACCGGTTAGTTTGATTGAACTAATAATTATATATGCGTACAGTAATCACTTGACCGTTAATCATAACCAAATAATGATCAATATGATGACCTTATAACCTCACGATTATAACAGGTATTTGAACGACATCGTAATCGATTGCTGCAACGTAAGAAAATCCAGAATCTACCTAAAAAATCTGACGTACGAGTGTTGTTGTGATTCAATGTTACGTTGCTCAACGTTACGTTATTTCACATCAGTCACAGGGTTGCGCATATGAACGTGTAACTGTAACTACGTGGAAGTATCCAGCTGAAATTTACGTACGTACGTCGAATGCAATCATCGTCGCCTATCATACATGAAATTGTAAAAGCAACAACAACAACAACAATGACAACACCAACGTCTTTTGTGAATTTTAATTTGAAATTTTTTTGTAAACAAACTTGAAATGTTGATAAAGTGTTTTATGATGCCACAAAATATTATCAACGCCTGTTTTAATTGTTGTTGTATTGTTTTCACTATGGTGCTTGTTGTTGATGTTTTATTTTGTTTTTAATTTTTACTACTAACTAAACGGCATGTGGTGAACTTTATTAAAGAGAAAAAACAAATAAACAACACATAAAACACAAAGCAACCGGTTTGCGGTAAACAAATAATAACAACAACAAAAATAGTTAACTATTGCAACGGTTTTTCGAATATACGACTCTCTCTCTCTACCTCTGGCTTTCGTCTCTCTCTTGCTCACCAAAGTTTGACTACAGCGACCTCTTCAAATGTCAATGTGCCGAATGTTTGTGGTTTTTTTGTGTGCAATCGAAGAGTTACGCAACCGACCCACAGCTGAACCAATAATGAACCGATACCTTAAAACAGTGGAAGAGTTTTAGTAAAATATTGAGGAAAATTTTTATGCTCAGATGACTTTCGATGATGATTTTTAGGGAGTTAAGAAGAAAGTATAAATATCCTTTTCTGTAAATTTAATGAAGACCATTGAATATTATCATGAATTGATTAAACCGATTAAAATTCTTTTTGAAACTTGGACACATATTTTCAAATTAAAAGTAAAAATAAGTTTGTAGGTAATCACATTAAATACCCGATTATTAGGTTAGTCGTACAAAAACCAGCAACACTGTGAAAATACACTTAAAAAAAATACAAAAGAAAGAAACAAAAACAAAAGAAAGTAATCCATCAGAAAGAGAGAGAAACACGTAAGTAGAAAGAGAAGAACCGAGGAAGACTGTGATTGACAGATGGTCTGTGAGAGAGAGAGAGAGTGAGATGGTGAGAGTAGAGAGAGATCTCAACATGAAGCAACTTATTGTTTACCGGCTTCTACGATTATGATAATCGCCGGAAAAATGACGCCACAGCGTTGCCAATGATTATTAAATTAAACGGGTATTTTTGCTAACACTGGAATGTTGTGTGCGATATGATGCGCATTTTAGCCAAGTTAACATAGGAGTGAGAAACTCGTGCAACTTTTACTTTCCTGTGACTTCGGCCTCCTGCGAAAGAGACAAGAAAGGAGATCGTCTGATGTAGATGTATAGTAGTAGGTAGTTAAATTAGCGACATGGTTGTTGTTGTGCTTTTTGTTGTTTTTCCTGTTTTTGTTGTTCGTGGCGAACAAGTTGTTTCGAAGACGATTACGTAATTTCATGGAATTGACATTTCCGGCTGACTAGTTTGTTGTTGCTTTGGCCAGATGTTTCCCCAAAAAAAAAGTGGGCTAAAAAAGTCAGATTTACCGTATCATGGCTCTGAAATTAACAGGAAAATAATCAAATCGTATTTTTTGTCGACTTTCTTCTCCACTCCCGGAAAAGCACCAAGAAAATCTGCAAAAAGGATTAAAATTAAACAAACAAACTTCAACCCGTATCCATATCGACGTGTATCTATCTGTATATAGACATACTTATGTATGTACTAACTTCTGTATTTCTTTTAGATCGAAATTTGTCTAAAACCCTTCCTTATCTTATTTAAAACTATTTTTCCATCTTATTTCCAGCCGCTCAAACGAAGAACGACTCGAGTCAAATCTACTACACCGACTCCTGCCTCGAGAAACCGTACCGCTGTCCGCATCCGAAAATCCAATTCTATCTCTACACGCGACGCACGCAGGAGACCCCCGAACTGATCGACGTCCTCGACGATAACGCCCTCTACTACACGCACTTCAACCCCCGCCATTCGACTAAAATCATTATACACGGCTTCGGGGGTGGTCGCAACAACAGCCCCAGCCCGGACATACGGGAGGCCTACTTCAGCGTCGGCGAATACAACATCATCATTGTGGACTACAGCGATGCGGTGAAGGAGCCCTGCCTCAGCCAGATGGAGTGGGCGCCGCGCTTCGGAAGTCTCTGCATATCGCAGCTGGTCAAGTATCTGGCCAGACATCCGCGTGGTGTCCGGCCCGATGACCTGCACTTCATCGGCTACAGTGTGGGCGCCCATATCGCCGGCTTGGTAGCCAACTATATCAAGCCGGAGGAGGGCAAATTGGGGCGTATTACGGCATTGGATCCGACGATCTTCTTCTATGCGGGAGCGAACAACTCCCGGGATCTGGATGCCACCGACGCGAATTTCGTCGATGTACTGCACACGGGGGCGGGCATTTTGGGCCAGTGGCACTCAAGTGGTCACGCCGATTTTTATGTGAACGGCGGCACGCGCCAACCAGGTTGCGCAGGTTCTTCAACACTGTTTCGTAAGTAGACAAAATTTAGAGAGTGGAGGGAGGTGGGAGTTTGCACCTTGAGAATAGGTGCTGATTTAATCTACTTTCCTGATCTTTCTTCTATTTCAGAGACGCTCGCTTGCGACCACACAAAAGTGACGCCATATTTCATTGAGTCCATCACAACTACGCGTGGTTTCTATGCCGGTCCCTGTGCGAATCTGCTGACCTATTTGATAGGTTGGTGCGATCCCAAGGATTCGGAGTACGTGTTGATGGGCGAACACGTGTCGCATAAGTAAGTGTTTCTTACTGCTGTTTCTGGTTGTTGCGAGGAAATAATTTCTGTATACTTTCAGGGCGCGTGGCAACTACTATGTGACCACGAACGCAAAACCTCCGTATGCCCGCGGCTTCCCGGGCAAAGGACGCTCTGCCACGAATTCGGGATACCAGGGCGTGCGGTGATAACCACACCCACCCAATCGCATTCACACAACAACACATCCCTAATGTTCCCATCATCAGCTATTTTGTGATTTTAGCCTTTTATAATGAATTATAATTTTTCTTTATTTCGTTGGGTGATTTTTTTGTTCTTTCTTTTTAGCCATAAACTCTTAGGTTTCTTTTTCGAGTTAGCTACTAAGTCCACTACTAATAATTGTTGAATTGATTTGGTCCTGGCAACAGGACACCGGAAACTAAATTAAATCGTTAAATATTTGTACAAAATTATCTAATCACTAAATATTAAGATTTTGTGAATATATGTATGTATCTTAGTGTAGAATTCGAGTAGAAGTTTTAAATTTAAGAATGTTATATTTATCACAATAAATAAAAGTATACCTGAGTGTTTATTAGATCATTCAGTTTGATTTATTTTTGTATTTATTTTCTATTTCTATTCTATTTCTCAAGAATCATTTAATATTCTAAAAATACTCCAGAGATACAAAATAAATAAAATACATAAATATACATAAATACATAAAATACATACATAAAATACATAAATAACAAATTCTAGAAAACTGCCTACAAGTATGCAATAGAATTTTTGATGAAAAACTACTAACATTTACGGAAATGCAATGGAAACACGATTTTGTAAATTTAATCTAAAGGAGCCTAAAACTATGCATGCGAAAATTTGTTTGGCAACACGATTTACGACTTCAGTTTTACCCTAAAAGGCATCTTTAAGAACCACCGACAAAAGTTGTCTTTTGGAAGTCAAATTTTGATCTTAGAACTTCCTACGATTGATAAACTATAATATGTAATATAACAATAGCAACAGAAGATTATGAAATAGTTTATTTATCATTAATTTTTCAGTATTATTTATTAATTTATTAATAAATGAAAGGTTCCTCAATTCAAAAGTCTTTTAGTAATTTTTGAGTTTTCTTCACCAAATCCAAGTGCATACATATGTTTTTCATTACTAAATCAAACTAAATCACAAAAAGTGTTATTCAATATTTTATTTGTTATTCAATTTCAACAGCTTGTCGCTGGTTTTTATCGTTTTTTCTATTGTTTGTTGTGTTTCTTATCAACAACCTACATCATCATCGTCACTTCCCCTTCCGTTAATCGAATATTTAACTTTGTCAACTAATCGTAAACCATCTGGTTGTTAGTACACTCGATAATATTAATTTTTATCACCAAATAGAATTGCGTCATTAGTTTTGGAGAGCTCGTTGATAATGAATTTTTGGCTGACGAGTTTACCACTTGATTGTGATTTAATTTCCAGTGAAAAAGAGTTGATTTATGTTTGGAAAAACTTGCGATTAACAGAAAATTACTTTATTATTATTAATAATCTTTAAAGTAGCTGTTTATTTTTCCGTCCTGAATGTTCTGTTTGGGTGAATGTTATAATTGTTGTTGTTGTGAAATTATTTGTCCTTCGTTATCCTTTGAGTGCTCTTTGCCGGCCATGTTTTGCTTTTATTTTCTTTTCATAATCAAACATGAAGATGTGAAAAATGATTTCTGTGTTTTGCTTCACAGCAAGCATTCGAAATGGCTTGACCGATCGGAGGAATTGAACTTTTGGTGTTGCCACCCCAATTGTTTTTAACCCTAGAGTTCTACGAACTTTCCGAGCAAATTAATTAAACTAGAAATTAAGGTAGATATTAATAACTAAAGTAAATGAATCTATAGTTTTGACTGAACTATAAGAATCATCCTTTTATCATCCTTGAAGAAGGGGCTGATCAACCCTACCTGCTTAATGTAGGATGCTTTTGCAGATACAATGGATGCTCTAGGACATAACCAGCTTTAGTTTAAAGCATTTGATGGAGAACTGATCACTGAAGCCTTTTAGAATGTTTTTTATACCGATTTTCTTTAGATTCATGATTCAGAAACACAGAAAAACCACAGAGAAAAGAAAGGTTGAAGGTGAAGGTCCCAAAAAAGGAGGGTGATTCAGACAGAGTGATTCATATGACAAGTAAGGAGAAGAAAGATCAGGAGTACAACAGGTGAAGAAAGGAGTTAGAATAGGAGGGATAAAAATAGAAAGAAAGGGTGAGAGGGAGAGAGTGGAAGAACGACTGAGAGACCAGACTGAGTGAAAATGAAAGCGATTCAACATGTGAAGAAAAGAATGTTTCTTTTGAGTGAGAAGCAAAACCTTTCAACATCAACTGTTTTACTGTAAGTTTTATAAAAAGGGACCATAAATGATTGACGATTGTTTCTGATTGCAAGAAGGCGACATGTTGTAATCATAAGTGAACAGCAGCACCACCAACAACTACATAACAACAACTACATCAACAAGGAAGCCAAGTACTAAGGAATAAAGCACATTGCAAGAAAGTATAAATACAAAACAAATAAATTGAATGAAGTCTCAAAAGCATTTCGCTGTACCAAAGCAAGCACATGAAAATCGGGAAAATCAGGAGAGGGAGCTCATCATCACCATCACCATCGTCGTCCAGACACATGTTCATTGCTGTTGTGGTTTATGACAACCAAATCGTCAAGCAACAACACTATAAAAGGACCTGCAGCAGAAAGCAACAGGTTCAGTTACAAGCCAGTTGACAGGCGGCGACCTTAAAACGTGCTCTAAAAATAGAAAAAATAGTAATAAAATAAAATAATAATAATAAATAATAATAAATAATAAAAATAGTAATAGTATCCTCCACCACGCTTTCGGTTAGCTTGACGATGAAATTGATGCTAATCCCTCTTTGCTAATCCTGGGACCTATACATTGACATACACACACACACAGACCCCGAAGTCACGGTTTCAACGACGTCACATCGAACATCATCGAGCAACTCGAACTTGACCAACCAGAGGCTGACATAATTCGGAGCATACGAATTTTGATTGCTTTTCGCCCTCCGGAGGATACCTCAACTCGATTATCCTGACCTTGGCATCGCATCGCAGATCGAGGCGCACGATTGCATAATGCGTCCTTATGCAACATTTCTAATCACTCTGCTGCTGATGCTGCTGCTGCAGAACGTGCGGGTTTTCATGTGTCGCCAGGCAAACGTCAAGCATGAAACTTCGCCGGCTCTGGCGACGTCATCGGGTGCAGCTCATGCCATGCACAACAACAACTACAACAACCACTACAAACGTACCATCTACGGTGCTCCTGCCGAGACAGAGGAACAGCTTCAACATGTGGGTGATCAACTGGAGTCCAACTACGATGAGTATCCGGTGAGTTCGTCGGCGATTTTAAATTATTTTTAATACAAGCAAAATTGAAGAGAAATTTGACTAAATTCGAGAGGGTGGGGGCGGTGGGTAGATGGTATAAATTGGATCATCGGCGAGAAGATGAAAATATTGCTACATACTTCTTCTATATTCGAATTCACTTATTTTGGATAAATAAATGAAGTGAAATTCATCTCGAAATAACTGTAACTTTATGCCAAAGATAGCCAAAAGCTATTCATGTTTGACCAATATTAAGTTCAGTTGCGAAGTTGGCAACGAGATAGAAATACGAATAAATACCACAAATAATTGAATAATCGAACAGAAAGTAAGGGAACACGAAGAAAACAAACAGAAGATTAAAAGACTTTAAATACTAGCTTTAAATGAAAGAAAGAAAGTTTAGTAAATTGTTTCTAGTCACAAAAAACGATTCGAGACTATATAATTAAATATATAATATAATACCTTCTATTATTAAATACTTTTCGCTGTAAATCTAATGTAATTTAGCTTTTAACCTAATCAACCTAGATTAGGGATTACGAAAGCCTGAGCCAAAGGTTTCTTATATCTATTTTGTTGCTAATACTCTGATATTACTATAGAATTACCTGTTATATTATATAATATTTCGGTTAGCGTGAAATAACTATAATCATTTGATCACTTTCATGTATTCACTTATTTCTATCATCTGAGTCTGAATTCATTATCTCTTTCATTTAATTGACTCTTACAGATGGTTGTCCCCAAACGGGCGGAGTTGCTGCTCGATCGTCTGATGATGGCACTACATCGTGCACTCGAAAAGGAGCGCAGCAGCGGACGACAACCGGATGCGTCTGATTTCTATATGAGTAATGGGAATGCCAACAACGGGATGCTCGACCGGGACGATGCACCAGAGAACAGCAACAAACTTGGAGATGGCGACACATCTGAACAAGGTAAATGAATAATTGATAAATGAATAAAGCAGCCCATTATATATACAGGCTGGGCTTCGGAGAAAGAAACCGACCTAACTTATAGAAAAAGAATTAATAGAATCATTACTAATGCTGTATTATTCACCCTTTTTTTCATCCCCTATCATCCCCCTCAGGTCCCAGTTACAGCATGTACAGCGACGATGATCCGTCGGTGGTGATGGACTACGATTTCAAAGACTTGAATTCGATCAACCGCGCCACGGGCGAATCTGTAAGTTGGATAATAAAACCTTAAAACCGTTTCACTTTTGGCCAATGCGTGAGCAAATTTCAGTTAATGGAAAAGCGCTTTCAGAGAAGGGCGTTGGGCTTGGATGTGGGCGGTGGTGGCGTTGATGGGGGCGTGCAACGGCTGGCAGCGATGTCGGGCGCAAACGGTGACTTGAGTGGCGGACGGAACGCGGTGGCCAACAACGGCCGCATGTACTGGCGATGTTACTTCAATGCAGTCAGCTGTTTCTAAAAAAATATCTTAAGCAATTTCAATTAATTGAATAAATTATAAAACAAAATATAAAAGGATGACACCACGCCCCTTCACACTTATGATTCACAACTACTCTGATTAAGCAACACTTTCAAGCCTTTTAAAGAGGTACTTGAAAAAGGTCACTCTTACGTTTTTGGCTTTATTATACGTTTAAATGAAATAACAAAACAGAGTTCAATTCATTTGAATTGATGGACGGATGCATGGACGGTTGGATGGATGGATGGCGTTTAGCAAACCTGGTCACAGCCCAGAAAAAATTATCTGAGAAGGATTTTTAACTGAATTTCTCCTGCAGCATTTTCTATTAACTACTAACGTAATCTCTACATTTGTAAACTACGCATCGATTAACTAATAAATTTATTTACGAAAACTTGTAATGTTGACGTTTTCTTAAAAAAAACTTAATACGTATTTATTTCTTTATATTCCTCAATTATTCTAAATTATTCTCATGATCTATTTTATCACAGGACCTCTTCTTTTATATTTTGCTCTATCACTTATTTATTTGTAATAGATTTATAAGAACTATAAATACACACTATAAGATTTTGTATAAAGTTAAAGCGAAACCTTGAGGCTTTAATCAAACACTAAAGAATCGTAGTAACCGGTAACCACTTAAGGAACCGTTAAACGTATTATATTAAAAATTATTGGACTTTGATTAGCATGAAATAAAAACTGCATTTAGTAAAAGTTGAGAACTTCATAGATTCAGTGATATTTTTATTGCATTTCTTATCCTTCTCTGATCCGTTGTAAAGGGATAAATAGGTTGGTAACTATAAAGTTATGGCACGTTCTTTCTATTTATTAAGTTTAATTGAAGCTCATGAACAATGTACTAGATGAGGACGATGACTTGCATGTTACTCACGCCTTCTGCGTCGTAGTCAATCAAGACTGAGAAGAATAACAACAAAAAAGACTTTATTTGAATCGATAAAAAGAGAAAAGATCCGGGAAAAATGCAACCAACTGTAGTTAAAAAAAGAATCTGTCATTTCGATGTCAATAATAGTTTTCCCTCCACATTCAGACGTGTCACATGTCACTTTTATCATAATAGTGGTATATCAGGGTGGTAATCAGTTAAAAAAAAAAAACCAAAAAAATACCTGAAAATAGCTCATGTCAACAAGTACCAGCCGTGTTATCAAATGCAATTATAATCGTAATCGCAAATATTGAAAATCTAAAGAATGAAATCGAATGAATTTTGAATAAGCTACCAACAGAGTAAATTGATGACAAGTATTCCAGGAAAATTCTTATCACTGTGAGGTTTGGCTAAAAATTTGTCATTATCGTGGGAATCAGCAGCAGCAGCAGTAACAACAAAAGCAACAACAACAATGTTAGTCTTGCAATAACAACGAGACATGTAGGCATGCATTTAATTTATACATTTTACCCTTAAGTTTAGTTATCTCACCACTTCATATCCACCCACTTGTTGAGGGGATGCTATCGTTAATTTCACCTTCTTTGCTTTAAAAATTACAAACCAGTCTCCATACGATTTCGATAGCCATTTTACCGGTCGGGCAGTGGAAGTGTCTACTCACCACTCACAACCACTGTGAATGGGTCGGTGGTGTGTTGAATAGAATTTTCTTACCAAGGATTCACAGATTGTGCGGTGTTGGTGTTTTATTGTTGTTGTTGTTATTGCAGCTGTTCTTATAGTTGTTATTCCTTTTACTATTATATGTAGTTGTATTTGTTGCTGCTATTTTCCTTCTTTTTGCTGTTGTTGTTGTTGTTGAATAATTTTTATGGTATCTTCGTTGGCAGCACTCAACGCTTTCGTATATAAAGCGACAGTTAAGCACGCCAACCGTTAAGTTAACTCGTCAGGTTCCAAGCGTCCAGATCAAATACAGAGATCCTAAAAATCAAGAAAATCAACAAGTTTCGCACTTCCATTGTATTTAAATTAAATTATTAAACGAAATTCGTGAGTGTGAATCGTGTTAGTGTTGGTTTCTTTGTTTGCGTGTTTGTGCGTGGACACTTTGGAAAATCATCTACAACAACAAATTCAAATCCCCGATTGCTGTCAAAATTTAATCAGAATTTAAAATCTTATAAAGGTGAGTCGTGTTTTTAGCAGTTGAACAAAACAAGTTCATAGACTGAAGATGTTTCATTTGATGATAATTAAAATAGATGAAAATAATTTTAAAATATTTTTATTCTTTGTTAATTCGATTGCTAGAAATCTTTTGGAGTTATTATTAAATTATATAATTAAATTATTGCTTGTAGAATATAAAAGAATTATTTTATTTTGAAAAGACCACAACCAGGATACGACACAATGTCGAAAATATTTTCTTCATCAGTGATAATTTTAAAGAATCATTTATAGATCATTAAAAGGCTCGTTTAAAGGCTCATTTAAAGACTCATTTGAAGACTTATTTGAAAGCACACTCGCATACTCATTCATTTATTCATTCATTGAAGCTTCGTTTAAACGCATAAAAGTTCTTATAAGTAAAGGAAATCAATTTAAAAATTATTAATTACTAAGTAAACGAATTGTAATCAATTGTTGAAACTCAACTGAAGTACAAAACATGCCGCAGATTTAAAGTTTATTGTCATACATTTAAAAAAGTTCTCACTATTGTTTTATTTGTTTTGTGCTCTTTGATTAAGTTGTTTTGTTTTTTTCAATTATTTAAAATGTTCGCTGACACATAAAATTAATGTTGTGAATAGTAGAAAACTTTTATTTGTGTTTAGAATTCATCAACAGAACCGCACTCCATTCTGTAGGACTCGATAAATAGCTCTATTATATGACTCCCAGATCGGTCGATTTTGAGGGGGGGGGGGGGGGGGGGGGAGTTTACTTAAGGTTTGCCACAAATCCCCGAGTATGGAATAGTTGAATCATTGTGAAACTTGATTTCTTGAATTAGGTACAATAAATTCAGGTACAATAAATTGAACCTGAAGAGTAGAAGTTTCGTTAAATACTTATTTTAATATATTTATCATAAAATGTATTATTTTTTTATATTATTATTGTTTTTAATTGTTAAAAACTTTTATAAGTTTTCCATTGAAAGGGATTCTCTACGAAGGTTCTATACAAAGGTTCCTATACAAAGGTTCTATATAATGGATCTATATAACAGCATTAGAACTTTTTCAAATATTATTTTGAAAACTTTTTGACACTTTCTTTTATTTTTTTATTAATTAATTATTTAATTTCACTTCTACCAGAATTATAACTGCTTCATTCATTACCGCCTTCATCACCATCACCAGTAGTCAGGACTCACATCATAATCAGGACACTTTTATTACCTCGATAAATAACATTGGATTTAATTAGAAATCTGATACCGAATGCAAAAGCATGTGCGTTTATTTGTCACTTTTAACGTCATTTCAAAGCCCACTTTTCGCATATTTGCAAGCAGTGAGGAACACGATTCTTGAGGGACGTGGGAGAAGGAGGAGGAGGAGGAGGAGGAGGGGGATAAAGAGCAAGTGTCGAGGTTGAGTGAACGCACTGAAGAAGCGTCCAGGTCAACAAACAAGTGTGTGAAATCGACGGGAAAGTGTTTGCTTTTACTCTTTACTTTTAAATTCTATTCTGATTTACTTTTTCTGGGGAGAAAGAAAATTTGTTCAATGATTGGAATTACAAAAGAAGGAAGACTGAAAATAAAAATAACCATTTATTATATCTTTAGTATATAGTTAACATTGTGATTATTGATTGGATGTTTTGTTGCTTGCTGATAGGTCAAAAGTTGGTTTTAATTGTGTAGTAGGAAGCCGTGATAGTTGCATCTAACCAACCTTATATGCTATCCTTATATCCTTATCCTTTGCATCTCACGAACACTCTCTCGCGCCACGAGATTATCGATTCATCGTTATTCATCATCGTTTACTTCGTTAGTCATGCTGCATGTGTTTTATTTAACTTTAATCTCATTTTCTATTCTTCTTTTCTTGTTTTTTTTTTTTTAATTAAAATTCATAATTTAATATAATTTTAATCGGTTTCTTTTATAGGATTTCATTTAAGCTGCAAATCAAAGCTTTTGTGAGTTGTTGGTAATTTTTAACATTTCCATTTTTAGCATTTATTATCACCCATGTTTACCGATGATGATACAAGTATTAAAAAGATTATATTTAAAGGATTAAAAAATGTACTTTGTTGGCGGTTGATTCTTCTCTTTTATAGGATTATTTCAGAAATCCTTCATTGATACTCTTTGAGCACTGATTTTGCTTTCGGTAAACAAATCTTCGTATTTTTTCCGTGTTTTTTTACATGAAAAAGTATTCATTTCAAAGCATAGAAAAAAAATGTGAAAAAAAGATATCAGGAACCTGTTGGTGACCATCGTGGATAGTGTATAGTTTAATATTTCATCCATTCGTCGTCAAACGTTGTCAAGAGAAACGAACTCAAGACGAGTAAGAATTGAACGATAGAGAAACACGATAATCTTTATAGATAGGGGAGAAGAGAGGGGGTTAAATTTAAATATAATTGCTATACGATTAAAACAATGAAACAAGTTTCCCATTCTAAGAAGTGTTGAGCTCTTATGTTTCTTTATAAAATGACCTTAAAAACATTTGAATTCACCACATCTTTCAAGTTCCTCATCATCTTACCGAAGCAATGACTTGAAGAAGAGGCAGAAGGGGTGGAAGAAGAAGAAAAAGCAAAAGAAAACGAGCAGAAATACCGTAGCATAACCAATAACAACAATAAAATGGCTGAATGAATAAAAAGCGGATAAAAAGTTTAATTGAATTTTAAAGAACTTTTATTGGCAACACATCCGCATCCATTCATAAGCGGATGCGTCATGAAAGCTTTTCGAAAATCCACCGTCACCGGAAGTGCACCGTCGCCATCTGTTATGCGAGTACGAGTTCAGAGTTGTTGCTGACCTTAAAGCTGAGTTACGTGCGTGAAAAGCAATCGCTTGCTTTTGTTGTGTTGCTTCACTTGTTGCATGTTAAACTAAAAGTTTTCTACAATAATAATGAAAACTAAAGAAAGAAACAAATTGAATAAAGAAGACGAATACACAAACAAACACAAAACAAAGGATTAAAGTTGAAGAACAAACGAAAAAACAATTAAAAATCTAGTCTAAACTTAGAAAAGATGGTAAACATTTGAGAATAGGGAAAATCATCCGTAAAAAGCTGGAAAACAAAAAACTTAAAGGTTAAAAAAGATAAATCATAAGTTTGGTCATTTATAACAGTGATCAAAAGAGGAAAATATAAATGATAAAAAAGATAAATCATAAAAAAGATGAAAGATAAAAAAGATGAAAGCTAAAAGACATGAAAGATAAAAAACACGAAAGATTGAAAGAGAAAAATCAAAACTCCTGCTCATTTAATAATTTTATCAGCTTTAGCATCAGTTTTTATCGAATCACTTTTATCTGCATTAAATCGTAAAATCGACCGAAGAGATAAAACAAAAAACCTAGAATAAAATAACTTCCGTAACTTAGCTTTGAAATAAAAATCCTCGTAGTGTTGTTACCATACCTGTTGTTGTTGTTGTTGTTGCTCTCATATCTTGAAGCGCTGCCACCCTCTTAAGACTGGCGTATTTAATATCAAGATCAAGGTACCTGTTGCGTCATTAAAGCTCTAAGCCTAAGTTTTCATTCGTATGTATGTATGTCATCGCACACACTCATGCGCTGCATGTCATCCTGTGTGTGTGTGTGTTTGTGTGTGTGTATTAGGAAGAGTGAATCATATGAGTGAGTGAGCGACTCTGTTACCCAGTAGAGAAAATCAGTCCTTAAAACAGCGATTCTTGGAAGGTCTCCTTTGTGATTAGCAACGACAGCATCTCACTTCATTTCTTTTCCATCTACATGACCTTGTCAAATGACTCATGACGTTCCTTTCCATTTGATCATTATTTCCATTATTTCTTTGGTGACTGTTTCTTTACTACTTTACTAGATGTTCTGCTTTCAGAGGGAGTCAAGGCTAACCAAACCTCAACTTCTAGAAATATGATATGTGATGATGATAGTCTAACCAGAGAAACTCTAAGTCGACACCTTGATTGATCTTTCTGACAAAGTTTACAAGTTTACTCTACGGAGTAATCGAACGGAGTAATCGAACTTCCTTAAAGCAGTTCTGTCAACTGATTTAATGAGCAATTCATGTTTTTCTACTGGGTTTGCTAGAGTGTGCATTTTCGTGGGTGGTAACCGATGATATTTCTCTCAAGCTACCTTGATGTAACGACTGAAGGTTGGTTGGTACAAAAACCAACAACAACTACAACTACAGTTAAGTAGTGAGCGATGAACTTAAGTAGTCCGATTTCGCATTCATCATTGGAATCACATTCACCATTTGAGGTCCTTTAATTACACAAACACACAAGATGCCTGAAGAAAATAAGATTAGCACTTAAGTAGTTTTACGAACCATACTCGACTACATACGAGTGCAATGACATTTGGTCCTTATAATGATGAACTTATTAATGATTAATAACCATTCCGTGGTCACTCAAAGTTTATGGCGAAGTAAGCACCGAAAATCCAAAAGATCCTGAATACTCAAATTAGCTGTTGATAATTTTTTATTAGAATTGAACTTACTTTTTATGTATTATATTATTTATATGATTAAACATACGTTACGATTGTATCATCTTTTTTATTCAGTTTGGATTTCTATCCTGTACCGAAAAGAGATTAATATTTATATTATTAGTACTAAAATTACGTTCTGTTTGATATCGAATGACGTTGCAAGAAAAACAATTGTGTAAGCAAGGATTCATAAGTATTTAAAGGGAATTTACAGCAATATCCGGTATGAAAGTAAGAGAAAATCGAACGAAAGAGTTAACAACAGAAATGGCGAGATTTTTTTCGATTCATCATTAGAAAAGAGGCAAAGAAAAGGCAATTAATTCCTTAATGAGGATATAAGAGCGTCGTAATTCTATGCTGAGGTACACACACACACACACGGACACATCCTTTTGCTTGCCAAAGGTTAAGGTTTGTGGTTTCTAATTTGCATTTGCATAGCAGTAAATCGAAGTCCGACAAAACAGACCAGCGTTTTGCGACCACAAAATAAATTAATAATGAATTCACGGTCAAGGAAATTGATTTGATTTCAGACAAGATTGAATTCAAGTGATGGGAAAAGAGGAGGGAAATGTTAAAAAATTTAATTATTTTTTAATGCATTATATAGAATTGAAGACGGTTTAAACCTGCCGTTTAATAATAATCCATGTGTATATAATACGTGGTTACAGCGTGCTTTTGATGTGTACTGTACGAACTCATAGAAGCAGCAGTATGTTAGTCAGTCTCTTAATGCGTACTCTACGAAATTCGCTACAACACGAGATCGTCTGTGAAGATATGATTATGAGAATTTAAAGATTAAAACATAAGTTTATACTTTAAGAAAAATATTATTTAAATAAATAAAGGATATTAAATGTTGACCTGACCTGATATGTTTTATATTGATACAGAATTTTATTTCACTCTATCTTTAAATCCTTAGTTTAAACCTTTGTAGAACTCAGATAACTTGAATAATAAACTTTTACATGTAGGGCGCATTTTTACAGGACTCAATTTTTTATTAAATTATTATTTTCTCATTTAGATTAAAGTTCTAAGAAACCAATTTACAATCAGCCGACGAAAATGATGAAAACTCTACAAAGTGTGCTCTACTCCGGACTCTGTCTGGCTCTGGTTATTTCAGCGATGATCGAGGCCAGGCCACAATCCAGTCTAAGCGACAGCAATCAGGTATCAATCAATGTCAAATGTTTGCCTCTGTACCTCAATCTAAATACTTAAATTTGTCTCGATTAACAACTCCTACAGGAGCTTGACATCGTGGATGGTCCACAACTGGAAGACATGCGCGGTATGTACTACGATGTGCCATCGCAGTCCGTGTACCCGAGCATGTCGCTGGAGAAGCTGCAGATGCTGTACGATCTCAACAGGCGTGCGTAAGTAGCTTCAACTTGAACTCATTTACAATATACAGCTAAATAATATAGTGAACTGTAATGATTCCTTTGATTATCGATCTCTTTCAGTGCCTATCTACGCTCTCCTTCATTGAATGGCGTCGACGAGTTCTATCGCATGCCCGAATCCAAACGTCAAGTGAGGTACAGACAGTGTTACTTCAATCCGATTTCGTGCTTCAAGAAGTAAATGAAAGTCCTTTCCTTAAACAAAGAAAAATATAACTAAATCCAATTAAAACTCCCTACTAAAAATCTAGCTAATTTAAATGTTATGTGAACCAGCTTAAGTAGCTTTCATTCATCAATTTATCCCTGTCTATTAACAAATTATAATAATTATAGACTTCGAACACAAACACGAACACGATTTGTATATATATATCCACCTCACTTGGCCGATATTGACTATATATTGACTGAATGTTAAGTACTCCTTTTCTCAATGTTCCTCCTAGAAATTAAAGATAATACAAAAGCTACTAACAACATCTATTCTTCCCAATGCATTTCGAAATACAGATAAATATAGAAACAATTTATGTTATTTATTATTATTATTGTTATTACCTTCTAGAAATCCATAGCGTGGTATACATACATACTTATATAACTTCTCATTTATACGAGATTTTTGTATTCTTTTCAAGAGTAATGTGCATATGGTGTGGTATATCTAAAAGATCAATTAAAGTTCAATTCTTTTCATGAACTCTTTGAATTTCCACCGAGTATTTATTGTATTTGCTACCAGAAACAATTACAATTATTTATATATACCAACATATATAGATGTAATAGAAACATAATGGAAATAACTGTAAAATAAATGCTGTATTTAGTTTTTATGTAAAGTAAGTTTTTCTTTTACTTAGTTTAGGAATTTGCTTCAAAGAAGAAAGACAAAGGTTTGGGAAATTCAAATGTTAGGGAAAATAGTTTGAATTTCTTAGGAAATTAACTCTGAACCCTTTAACCCGAATGAGGATTTAAATTCATATACTGAAAACTCTTCGAAACGAATCCGCGATCGTGTGAAATACTAATAAATAAATTTCAACGACGTTTCTCACTGACACGGACACTGATTCTTCATTATTTATTACAGACACCTCTGCGAACATCTCAAGGTCTCGCTTAACCTTGATTATTCGAACTCTTTCCTTTTCGAGCGATCGTACGTCCTTTCTAGGTACTCGCACGAAAGTTATTCGATCGACCTCTGATCTTGCTGCAGCAGATATCGTAGAATGCGTTAATTTCGCAATTTACTGCAGGAACAACACAGATCAAGTCTCCTGTCGTGGCTGCTTTGAGTGATCGTTCTAACTGCCAACAGCTTCAAGTAGCCGCCGCCTCAGCGGCCGCTGTGCTTGATCAGCAAGTTACTTTTAATGATCATACTGCGGACGATGGGACGATGGGATGATGGGACGATTACGACGATGGTGGCGATGGCGATGATGATCATGTCGACATATAATGATTATGATTTCCTTTGGCGAATCACAGCCACTCCTTCGGTGGATGTGTAACCAGGCAACTTGTAATAACTGGTTCAGCGCGTAAGTGCGCGATCGCAGGTTCATTTGCTGATCGGGACGCCAGCGCCAGCTCAGTTGCTGCTTCTGCTGCTGCTGTTGATGTTGCTCCTCCTGGGTTGTCCGGTCAGCGGGAGCCGAGAACAAAAAATCGAAAAAATTCTTAATGCTTGCAAAAGCAGCAGCAGAAGCAACAACAGTGATAAATGTAGCTGAGTGGAGTAGCAGCTACAGTGGCAGCAAGCGATCGCTGTTGTTGTTATTATTTTTGTGGTATTGTTGTTTTTTTTTTGTTTTGTTAAACTGGCCAAAGTTGGCCTTTTGGGATGTGGTTCAATCAGATTGCTTGCGTCGCTGTAAGTGTGTGTGTGAAGCACTGTAGTTAAAATTCCAACCTTTTCTAAATATTTTAGGATTTAGGATATAATAACGAAAGCTAATCAGAAGAGGTCACCACCTTTTGTAGGTTTGTGTGGATCTTAAGCAACAGCGATTAATTTCAGGATTAATTCCATGATCCCGAATCTTTACTCTTTCAGCTGCTCAACCCGATTTTCAACCCAAAATTCTACGTATTAATTCACCATTCATGATGTCCTTAAAAATGATATACGACACGAAGAAAAATCTTGAATAAATTAGAATGTGCTATTCTTTCCAGCACAGAAGCCCATTCTGCCCACAGTGTTACTTGCACTTGATGACCGCCAGCCAGTTCATTGCAGTGCAGTGCCCTCTGCCGCTATTGTGCAGTAACTACTAAAGGGCAAAAACTATGGAATTCCAGCAGCAACATGTTTGGCCCAACGTCCCGCCGAACGACCAGCGAGCCAACGCTTCAGCCAGCGTCGGCTACCCTGTCGATTGCCCTGCGAACTCGTCTGGAGGTTTCGTGGATGGTGGACAACACTGTATGCTCCGCACGCTGCTGCTGTTGTCGTTGTTGCTGTTTCTGCACTTATTCCGAGCTGCAGGAATGCGTCAACGCAAGAATTTAATGAAAAATGCGCAGAGCAAAAAATTGCACAAATTAAAAGAAAGTCTAACAACAACAGGGAAAAGAGAAAAAAAGACAATAAAAACAACATGGACAACAACGACAACTACAGCTTAGACGATAACTACAAAAACAACAACAGCAGCAGTAGCAACAACAACAACACCACGATCAAATCCCATACAAATCAAAGTGGAGTCGAGCGAATGGAGCGGAGTTGCTTCGAAACACGTTGGAACGCGCTCTTGTACGCGTTGTAAATTACATTCCCCGAATGACTCTGCCATGTTTTTCGACCGTTCGTCCGTCCGTCCGTCCCTCCGTTTGTCCGTCTCTTCACCTGTAACAATGTCCACTTCCTATCCGTTGTTCCACCTTTGTGCTGCTAGCAGCTATTGAATTGTCCTGGTCAGCATGTTTGAATGTTTCACTCTGCGAAATTCCTCTGGGATGAGCGACAGAGCCGATCGCGATCGTCGTTAACGCACTGATTATGGGCGATTTTGTCCCAGACACGGAGATCAACATCTCCCTTTGGCGTTGCCACAGTTGAGCGCGCGATTGGAATAATGACGATGCTGATGGCGATGACGTCGTTACCCCCGATGAAGATGATGATGATGATAGGGACACATTTAATTTGTTCATTTGTTGGAATTTCTTCTGTTGCGGAAGAAACGCATTTTAATGATCCGGATCTTCCAGTAGCTTCACCGACATGCTATATAAAAGCCCGTCTATACATATTTATGAGTTCTATAGAAAGTTTTACTGATTTCTACTTACTTACAATATATTTCGAAAACATTAAGGAAGATAGAAATCATTAACAGAATAAAGAAATCCTAAAGCTAACTTAATTAATAGTAAATTAAGTACGGTCATAAAAGGCGAGAAGAGAAGAGAAGAGAAGAGAGAGATAGAGAGAGAGAGAGAGAGAGAGAGAGAGAGAGAGAGAGAGAGAGAGTTACATTTCATGTGTTAATTCTCATTATTTTCAGAGTATATTCATTTAACCTGGATTTAATCTCAACCTCCAACGAATTTAGGTCGAAACTCACTCACAATTAAAATATAATACAAAATAAAACATTTATTCTCCTCATGACACTTATTATCCTTTCTCTCTCTCTCTTACCACTAAACATTCGTATTACTAAATATAAATAGAATAGAAATCATAAAAGAATTTCTTCCTTTTACACCACAGACAAGCCAGGTACTGATTACCTTCGAAAATGAAATCCTCTATAAAAATAGCCAATTTAGAGATCTAATCCTAATCTTAATTTCTCAGAAACTCATTAGAGTAGGTAGACAAGAAAACGGCAAATGATTTTGGGACATAAAAAAACAGGTCAAATTAAAATGTGGTCCCAAAAATTTGCTTGTATAAAAGCGAGCACTTTTCAGACACCTTTACTAATTGCTGATCAGTCTTCAGATTGCAGAGTTCAACAAGAATAACAATGAAGCTACTTCGATTGACGATCTTCCTGATTTTTGCCACGGTGCTGGTAGCCGCATTTCCTGCTGCTGAAACTGAAAGCGATGATCGAGATGTGCATACTATGGTACATAGTGTCGATGCAGCACCTTCGCCGATGCAGAGCCCGGAACAGGATATCAGCGAGAAGCAGCAACAACGTGTTAGCAGAAATGCTCGCTTTCTGCTGAAGATGAAAAAGAAAATATTACGTAAATTATTGCTACCGATTAAAGCAAAATTAATGCCGCAACCAAAACTATGGCACTGGTAGAATGACCAGCTGGTAGATTGTTAGTAAACTATAATAAGTAAAATAATATACTTAGTATTGTTAAGCCTAAATTTAAGCTCTTTTTACTTTAAATAAAAAAAATAAATAAAATAAAAACAGAAAACCGTTTATTAGTGTTAAAATAGTTTCGACAAATTCTTCATCCATGAATTACGATAGAAAGTGAGGACTTTATCATAAGAAACCTCATTCGATAAAAATTATTCCTGAGTTGCTCATTGAAATTCGGTTTTGTTCATGAAAAATTCTAAACAACTCTATGAATCGGCTTCACTTTTGAAAGGAAGCCGTTTGGTATGATTCTCCGGCAATAGTGCTCAACCAACACATCTCATCGTACCTCAATTCTTCCTCGAACAGCAACGCAGCGACTTCATCGAATGACATCGACAAACAGCTACACTAATCCAGGAATTACGCTAAGCGGTCTTTTCTCAAAAGAAGACGAATGACGGCGATAATGTGTCTTGTCCGGTATGCGGACACACAACTCAATCCTGAGCGTGAAGTGAACCACGCGAAACCAGATCGACTTTTCACAGGAGAGAAGTCTGTGGGAGTGGAGTTGGAGAGTAACAAGGTCCTTAAGAATAGTAGAACAGAGCGAAAGCTTGACAGTGAGACAGTACGAGAAAACTACACCATTTGGATGTCAGTTCTGAAGAAACGAAACAGGTAGGGATGCTGGGGAGGTCGGTAACGCCCGCCAATTCAAAATAAAAGCTGGAATATCGATCGAGGCTCCACAGAAGCAGCCTCACTTCATGCCGCCACAACGAGCTACTAACCTGCGACTAACGACCGTCTGTCCGTCTGTTTGCCTTATCCATTCTCCGTCTGTCCGTCTGGTTGTCTGCCTTGCTTTTATCCAGGCAAGTAACGCCCGTTCGGCATCCGCACTCTACTGCCGCCAGCCATGCTGCTGACCTTTATTGATTGCTGTTTGACCCCGGACTCCATGGCGCACTTGTGCAGCGATCGCATCTCTCTGATCAGGCGTCTAGTTTTCGCAATCTTCGTGCTTCCCTCCCCTCCCTCCTCCATTTGCGACTCACTCCCCATAGATCACTGCCTCTTCAAGAGATCGCGCGCGCACTCGCGGTTGCACTCGCCGCCCACAACCTCTGCTGCCTGCGACAGAATGAATTTATTAGAATGCAGACTTGGTTGCTAGCAACTCTACGAAATGTCTTCCTTCACCGACTGACCACGTTGTAGAGATCAGTTGTGTGTGTGTGTGGTGTAGCTTGGATGCCGTATTGACGCCTTCCGAGTGGAGGTTTTTTTAAATACGTTTAAATGGACAAACTGGAAGCGGACGCTGTGCAGTGAAAAGTGGTGGACGCCTGATATGAGGTTGGTAGGAGCCATGAACAGTTCGGCAGCAGGTGTGGCGGCCGCTGGACAGGCGTCCTCTATTTTTCAAGCAAGGTTGACGTTGTTGCTGGGAGATTCTCTGCTGTGGCCATGATCAGCATTTCGCACAGTAGGTTGCAACTAATTAGATTATTTCACATTTGAAATGGGTTCCCGATCTAGTGATCGAGTGATGGTGGTACGCATGATCGCTCGTATATTTTTTTATATTGCTTACAGTTTTTTCCTTAAAACTTGAATGTAAGCATCTTTCGTCCTACTCCAATAAATTAAAAGGCCGACGATCACAGAAATTTATTACTTTTCTCCTCATCCTCACGTGATGATGATCGCAGCGTGTATCATGTTCGGCGGTTCTGTAAAAGTATAAAGTAAAAAGAAGGGTCCATCAAATGATACCAATAAAATGCAAAACTAAATAAATACTCGTAGTTGGTAAAGCAGGAAACTAGGAAAAAGAAAAAACCATAATAATACCAACCATTATATTGACTCCACTTAAAAACATGAATGAAAATCGGAAAACAACGCTATCGTGACAGCGATCGACAACTAAAAACATTGTTCAACCAGCTTCAATGACGTTTGGAGCCAATGCTCTCCAATCATCGTGCATCTCTCGTGCTATCGTTCTCCCTTTCTGCCCACTCACAAGATTCAAAGAGAGCTTCTCTTCGGCAGTCCCTCTTTTTTACTCTCTTCTTCTACTCTTCCACTCTTCCATTTTATTCATAATTTCCTGAGTATGTGGAAGTCTCTGCTGAGCACAATCCATACGTCTGTAGTAGTGGGTGTGTGGAGAGGAGAGGAGAGACCGTGAGAGGTGAGACGGATTATTTAATGTTTCCAAGGGCGCTGGAATTTGGTGAAGTGTTTGAAGTGCGATCACATGACTGCAACTGCTCATGCTCCAGATATTTCTACAGTTGCGCTCAAGTTTCGCATATCATTGATACTCCACATTTGACTTTTTGACCTTTGTATATACTTATGACTCGTATTATGTAAATGAACTGCGAATTTTGACTGCTATGACACGATCACTCGATTTGAGAGTAGTTTAAAATATGTGTTGTTAATTATTCAAAAGAAAAATATTTTATTTTTAAGCTTAAATTCTTTGTGTCAAGTTTTATGATGAACTTTGATCATTGATCTTGCTCTCAGCTGGGTCAATTATGGGAAAAGTAAGAAATACCAGGTACTTCCGAAAAACCCCGTTTTTAACTAACTTTTTTGATGCTGGTTTCTCGGATTTTTCCAAAAATAAAAGAATAATTTTAGATAAAAGTTAAAGGATTTTGAGGAGGATTTTAATAAAGTGCTTTTAGGGTATCCGCTCACTTTTGAAGACTCTCGTGTGTCACATTCAACGTGACCCTCGTTTGTTCGTTTCTCTCACGGATTTCGCTCTTTGATGTTTCACGTTTATTTCACGAAACTCCATTCTCTCTCTCTCCCACCCCCTTCCACTGCCTTCCCCAATCGTAATTTTTGCCTTGCACGCTCACTCGTTGGAGCTTCGGCCCGCTGCTCAGTCACACCTTCCGATCAGTTGTTTTGGCAACGTTTCGGCCTGCGGTACGTGACGCGATCGTAACGTATGCGCTCTTAAGCAGCAAGTGTGTGATAAGGAGTGATCAGAGAAGAACAAAAAGAAAATATCGCATACATATTTTATAAATATTAAGAGAAGTAGTAAAACCGAAGGAAGAAAGAAGATGAAAAAATATACAAATAAACAGAAGGAAATCCAGAATATATTGAAAAATATAGTACATGTATACGATATGAAAAATTTTGAAAATACGAAGCAACAACAATAACAACAATAAAAGTATATAGATTATATACTAATATATATCAAAATATGTGTTGTTCAAACGTCAAAAGTTGACATTTCAGCAAGCAACGAATTTTAATACAAAGCAAAAAATACACAACAAAAACGAAATAGCAAAAAAAAATTATATTGTAGTTGTTGTTGTGCTGTGTTGTGCTTTTTTTTAATTCCAAGTTCAATGAGAAAAAAAATTTATTGATCAATTTTCAACATTACTCGCAGTGCAAGAAACGAGAAATCGTTAATAAATGAAAAGAAAAGCAAAAAAAAAACTGATTCAATATTTAGTGGAAATAAAAACTAACTACGGAAGCATTTTGCGGTTGAAGTGTACGAATTGCATTCGTCAGTGCAGGAAACAGCAGCAAACCAGCAAGAAGCAGCAGCAACAGCAGCAAAGTGGGTAAAATACAACAATAAATATTTTATAAAAATATTGTTTTTTTTTCTGTTTTGCTTTTGATCTACCACTAAAAATAAAACAAGTGATTCACCACCACCGACGGTTAAAGTAAAAAAAAAGCACTTCGAACCCAAAGCAGAAGCTTCTTGAGCAGTCAGAGCAAAACACTTGTGCGATCGTGATCCCAGATCGCGTTTGAAAGACAGTGATGACGAAAGGCGACAGCGACCACGACGGCGACCGATCGCCACACCAACGCCTGGTTGTTATTATAATGAGATGTTTATTATAACCAAAAACAAAAACACAAACAAAAACAAAAGATTATTAATTGTTACAGCAA